>JAAIXJ010000020.1:75570-115927 GCA_013403705.1 Heliconius hermathena | reverse complement strand
GGCAGAACTCAACGCCGCGCTTAACCTCGACACCAGAGCGAAGAAATGGAAATATAAATTTAAGTAAATATTTCATCTCCTCGAGTGGGGATCGAACCCACAACCAGTCGGTTTTACAGTCACACCTCGTGCCGCTGCGCCACGACTAGTCTCAAGTTATATTTTAATTATTTTTCATTTCTAAATATTTTTTTCCTTGAGGCCGTATCATGCCGTAGAGTCTGACTGTAAACGCGACGGTTGTGTTGTTCGGGTCTCACACTGGAGAATGAATTGTTTTTATTTCCTTGTTCTCATAACACCCAAAAAGAGCGACGTTATGTTCCGCCATTCAACACGTAATGTCTGTATGTAGCGAAAATCGAACCCGCAACTCTTGTTTATTGTTCAATTGAGTGCTTTTACCAATTAAACTATACATACGTTCTTATAGCTACATCAAGATATTTATATGCTTATTACAAGTTATTTTCACTTATGTCATCTGTGTAGGGAGATAGTTGCAAATTTCCGCTTCACTAAGATTATAACAACTAGTGTAGATTTTGATCCCCTTTGCGGGGAATTGTTATACTTAAATTACTTTCATTTCTTATACAGTGACGACCTTTCTTTACTTTTTGTGATTATATAATATATCGTAATATTATAAACAATAGCAATTGTTTATAATATTACTCCATAATTCAATTCAATTAAAATAAAAAAAAGACTATACATATAATAGAATGGTAGCTGATCTCTGTTTGTACATGAAAGATATATGAAAAATCTATTACTGTCGACATTTATCAACGTAATACAACCCGAAGCAATGATTTTTAAAGTTTTTGTCTGTTTGTTGGTTGGTTTGTTCACGCTAATCTCATGACAGCATGATATTAAATACCATCCATCCACCAAATGATCCCATATAACTTTTACAAAGATAAAAAAAACTAAATATTACATATTACATACTAAATATTACACAGAGGCCTCTCGTACTGTAACATAATTAGTAAAGTTAGTAAAAACTAAAAAAATCACCAAAATATCTCGTACGAAAATATCTCTACACATAAGTAGTAAGCATACAGTACGGTGTTGTAGTGTTGTCTGGACACCCCATTATACTTCTCACCGTCTTTGAGTGCACATGCACACTGGTGCACGCGCACTCAATTTACTCTCTTTACACTTATTATTACGGGCATGGAGTGCGTAGTACCTGCTGGGATATTATTTAGTGCGCGTGCACTAGTACTGCTAGTTTAGTAGTTGTGTTTTTAGTACACGAGCATTCTTTTCCCTTAATAACGCACTAGTAGCGCGTGTGCCGTAATACTATCAAAATCAAAGTTTTAATGGTTTTTCTTTACTAATTTTTAGTCTTGTTTTAAATTTACTAGTTTTCTACAGCTTGTGAAAGTTAATATTATCTAACACCCAAGGGCATAAGCTAATTCATTCAATTTTATCCCGAGCGAACACAGAACTTGGCACCGATATAGATCTCCCATTAAACAATAATATAAAATACACATTGCTCGTTTCCAGCTCTCTTTACCACCTCTTTTTTCTGACTATTAAAAGATTTAATAATCAGAAAAAAAAACATTTAAAGCCCAAATAAAATAGTAAAAAAAATATATGTATATAGGCAATTTAATTTGAAAGAAATTGTCACCACGACAATCGTGGTATATATAATAATAGTCATTCATTTCTTTACCAGACCAGCCACAACTCTACCACCATTAAAGGGTTTGACCATAACCCCGTGGTACCACACCATGGGGCTGATTAGTACCTTAGCTATTTTTGCGAGAGGATCTACTTTTATACACTTACCTAAGTTTGAGGTGGAATTGTATTTGAAGACCGTTGAGAAATATAAGGTATGCTATATATAAATCAACTTCATGCTTTATCCTGCATAAATCAGTGTAGGCAGAGGGAACCTAGTGTTAAGACATTCCGTTTCGCACTTTCCGAATTTTTCAAGGCATTGCGTGCTGAGTGGCAGAACTCATCGCCGTCCTTTTGCCTTGGTGTCAGAGCAAAGAAATGAGAATATTAATAAATAATAATTCATACCCTCGAGTGGGGATCGAACCCACAACCGTCGCGATACAGTCACACCCTTGTGCCTCATTGACCATTTTGTTGCTTATGGTTTCTTTGTTGAAATTATATCATGAGAGTAAGGACTACATCCCAGGCCCACGCGCCCCACTTCGTTATATATTTTATTGTTTTTCCCTTCCATTTTATAGGTCGTTATTTTTCAATATCCAATTCACAAAATGAGTAGAACTTAATAAATTCTCTATTCGGCAGAAAGTGGGGACACTAGGTTCCCTCGGCCTACCCTGCTGAGTGCGGGATACAGCGTGAAGATGATTTTTTATTCTCTCTCTCTTTCAATCTTAACGACTTATTGAGTTATTCTTTGAAGTCAATCACCTACATTTTCTAATATAAATTTCCAGATAGAACAACTGACAGTGGTACCAGCGGCCATTATAGCGTTATGTAAATCGAACCTGCAATACGACACGAGTTCGGTCGAAGTGGTGTTCTGTGGTGCTGCGCCTTTGTACGAAGAAACTGCTAAAGCTATTCAGCAAAGGTGAAGGCTTGTATATTTTTTAGTTTTTTATAGATTCGTACTCTAAAAAAAACTTATAAGATTTGAACTTTGTTCTCCTTATGTTAAGATATGTTTTCCTAAAAACGTTTGGACTGCGTCCCATCAAGACACTTCCACCCCCCACTTTCCACCGAATTATCGAGGCATTGTGAGTTGAGTTGCGGAACTCATCGCCGCGCTGTTCGTTCCGTTTCGTTGGCCAGAGAGAGGAAATGAGAATATCGAAAATTTAATTTCCTCAGTGCCCACGCTTGTGCTCCTGCGCCATGACGGGACCGCGTTTTTAAGATATGTTGTTTTATTTAGTTTCCAAACGTCTTAAACACATTTTTTGAAATTAAAGTAAATTAAATATAATCATTACTTTGAAACAGGATTGAACCTACATTTAAGCGCGATTATCTCGCAATATTTCCAATTCAGGCGAACGACAACGGAGTGCTTTGAGTCTTGTGTCTTATGTTTTCTCTATCTAGCCCGCTATATCAGGCATAAAAACCATACAATTTTACAAGAAATAAGAAATTTTGTTTTAAATATAATAAGAAATATAAATAATTAATACAATAAAAAATACTATTTACATTTTTTTTTCTTTTATAAAGGTTCCCAAATGTATACGCAGTGTTTCAAGGCTATGGTATGACGGAGACCACATTGGCTATAACTTTGAATTTAAACCCTGAAAAGATCGGTAGTGTGGGCACTGTCACGTCACATACTGTTGTTAAGGTATGTTTTAAAATTATATAGGAACAATAGGAAATATTTTTTTTACTTATTTAGAAAACGTATAAAAATTTTAACGTAGCGGGACTCAAACCCGCGCCTCCTGGAAACCGACCAGACGCTCTGACCACTAAGCCATACGTTCTCATCGAGCTACGTCGAGATTTTTATACGCTTATTACAACTTATTTATGTTGCTAGCATCTCTGTAGGGAGATCTTTCAAATTTCCGCTACCCAAAGGTAATTACTAATAATTATAATTATTTCGTATACGTTTACACGAGTTTACTAACACTATATTAATAAATTTTCAATTCACAGGTAGTCAACCCAGAAACCCGTGAAGCCCTAGGTCCAAACCAAGAAGGTGAAATTTGTGTTAAAAGTATTATGGTGATGAAAGGGTACATAGGTAAGGATAGGAGAGATGATTTTGATGAAGAAGGATTCCTCAAAACTGGTGACATTGGATATTATGATGAGGAAGGTTACTTCTATATAGTTGATAGATTGAAGGAATTGATCAAATATAAGGGTTATCAGGTAATTTTAGCTTAAGAAACTGTTTTCAATAAAAAAAAAACATACATTACAGTCGTGGCCATTCTAAACTTAGCTGTAGACAGATATATGTACAGATTTGGTGTTAAGATTTTCTCGCTTTAGATTTTTTTTCTTAAGGGCAAGTAAATAATTCGCGAAAGTTAAGAAAGGCTAACTTCAGGGTGGCCACAAGTCATCCTTTGTTTTTTTTTGTTTACACGAAACAAAATTTGAATTAAAAAAATCCCAACTTTCGATTTTATTTAATAATTTCCAAGGGTAAAATTGCATAACATATGATATCATATTTTTTTTTGGGTTCACGCAGAATATATAATAAAATAGATGATACAAGTATTTAAGATTGAAATTCTAAAATATAATCTTTTTATACTTAGTTAGGCCCTTCTTATCATTTTCTCCGTTTTTCAATACAGCCAAAGAAAATATATAATAGTTACAGGACACTTTATTTTCAATTTATACCCAAAAAGAATTCAAATTTAAGGTACCACCAGCAGAAATCGAAGCTGTTCTTCTAAAACATCCATCAATCAGAGAGGCTGGTGTAGTGGGCATCCCGCATTCCACTGCTGGGGAAGTACCTTTAGCCTTTATAGCTTTACAACCGGGGCAAAACGTTAGTGAGAAGGAAATATGTGATTATGTTGCTGAAAGGGTAAGAAATAAGTTCTTTTATGATTAAGCAAGTTTTCCAAGCAATCAATCAACTAAAAAATCTATCAATCTGTCATCTTCACATAACAATTTCAAGCCTTAAATATTACTTAATACTTCCCTACACTCCCGTTCGTAACTTCAGTTTTCTTCATCTACTTTCAGCTGTATTATAATCAGGAAGGAGTATTTTTTTGTGTTTTATAAATTAATATCTAACGTACTGTTTGTTTCCCTTAAAAATAAAAGAAAATAAATAAAATCAGCTTCACGCTGTATCCCGCACACAGCAGCGTAAACACAGGGAACCTAGTATTAAGACACCCCGTTCCCCACTTTCCGCAAATCTTTCGCTTTTCTTAATTCTGGAGGCATTGCGTGCTGAGTGGCGGAACTCAAGGCCGCGCTTTGCCTCAACACCAGAGCGAAGAAATGGAAACGTAAATTTAAATAAATATTTCATTTCCTCTAGTGGGGATCGAACCCACAACCAGTCGTGTTTACAGTCACACTTTGTGCCTCTGCGCCACGGCTGGCCTCTAAAATAAAAAAAATAAATAATTTTTTACTTGTTATGTAGTTGTTAAAACGTTTAAAGGTAAATTAAAATATAAATATATAACTATTTCTCATTACAGCTGTCAAATCCTAAACACCTTCGCGGTGGAGTGAGATTCGTCGAAGAAATACCAAAGAATCAAACTGGTAAAATATTAAGGAGGGAACTAAGGAAAATGGCGAAACGGAAAAGCAAACTTTAATTATTGATATTAAAATTATAGTCATATAAAGAATAACTATTATTGTATTATGGTTTTTGTATATCACGAAAATGGTTTTTGTATATCTTAAGTTCTAAATTAAGTTCTGAAAATTTATATGAAAGTTTATACTAACGTATTAAAACAAACATGTTTTGTAAATGTAGGTTATTTTTTCTTCGTATTTATTTACAGGATTTCTATGCAGTAGATATTTTTTTATATTTGGTATATTTGTATTTTTAGTTTTTATTTATGTGTAGCAAGGACTAAATATATTTAAAAAAATTAAATCAGCTTCACACTGTGTCCCGCACACAGCAGGGTAGGCAGAGGGAATCTAGTGTTAGGAAATTAAATCAATATAATACCTCCTTTCGTCACATCACTAAATAATGATCTAAGATAAAAAATATATTAAATATATTCAGTTTAGAGGCCAGTCGTGGCGCAGGGGCACAAAGTGTGACTGTAAAATTGACTGGTTGTGGGTTCGATCCCCACTCGAAGAAGTTAAATGTTAATTTACATTTATACTTTCATTTCTTCCCTCTGCTGTCGAGGCAAAGCGCGGCGTTGAGTTCCGCCACTCAACACGCAATGCCTCCAGAACTTGGTGGAAAATGGGGAACGGAGTGTCTTAACACTAAGCTCCCTCTGCCTACCCTGTAGTGTGTGGGATACAACGTGAAGCCGATTTTTAATTTTTTTTTTAATTCTACATGTTTTTTAAAGATTGTCAAAGTATGCCTAAAGAAATATTTATACACACAAGAAACTGAAATAAAAATATATTTATGAAAGTTTTTTTTTTTTTTAATTTTATTCCTATATAATCTTTACTTTTTAATACGGTTTTATTAGGTCTAGTTGTAACAAGCTATGTAATAGGATCTGAATCTGAACTATTTGTAATAATTATATCCTCATGAAACTTAGCAGCTATACGTATCTTTGGTGTAAAAAATGCTGGTGTGATGATGGAGCCAGGACCTCTTTACTATAACTCCTCACAGGTTCCTAGTAAACTATTCAAACGCACTCGGAACTATAAATTGTAGTTGCCCAAGCTCGTACAATTTATAGCTCCGAGCGTATTCAATAGGAATTGAATCACTTGTTTATATANATATATATATATATTATATTTTTTCTTACGTTAAAACGGTATTAAAGGCATACGTGACGTGACAAACCAAAACTCCACTCAGCTCACAATGTCGCAAAAAATGGGCAGAAACCTGTGAACCTATTTATTTAGCTATTTAATATTTACAAGTTGTTAGTCGTTCGCATTTATTGTCTGATAAACTTGTTTTTTACGTAATAAAATAATATAAAGATATTAATTGAACACTAAGATAACATGAAACATTATTATCTATTAGACAATTTATATGTATGTTTGAATGTTCTTTTATTTTATTCGTATATATTTTTGTAAATTATTATTTCTTTATTTTTACCGTAGTTAAAACTTCTCTAAAATTTTATACTATTATATAATAGATTCATGAAATATAGGGTTTAGTGTCTCTGACTTCGACTCGAAGAAATTCGAGGCATAGCGTGTTGAGTGATGAAATTCAACGTTGCAATATGTTTTGACAAAGAAGGAAATCTAAATAATTCGTTCTATCTAAGTGAGAATCGAACCCACAAACAGCTGATTTAATAACTTTTAAACTTATTATTTAAAATATATTAGGTTTTTCATAGGCAAAGAAGTTCTGGGAACCTAGTTAACACTAGATATTCTGTTCCCAATAAGATACTTCCGTTCACCACTTCCCGCCGAATTCGAGGCATTGCGTGCTGAGTGGCGGAACTCAACACACATTACGTCAAGAATTCGTGAAAGGTTCCCTCTGCCTACCCTGCTACGTGCGGGATACAGCGTGAAAATAAAAATAAAAAAACTAAACAACGTCGCAGGCAAAAGTACATGCAACGATAATGTTATCATAGAATTCTTTAGCCTCTGGTGCCACTGTCAGCAGTATTTACGACGAGTGTGTAATAACAGTACCTATGAATAAAATATAGTGTTTTTTTCTTTAAAATTTTCCGCTTTGGTGTATTTTATAATATATCAAAAATTGTGAAACATATAGAAAATATAATTATAATTTTACTTTGTTCTAGTGATAATATACATACATAAGTTTTTTATTTACCATAAATTACAATATAAACTAACATAACTGACAATCAAAGAACGAAAAAGAAACTTGGTACATTTTCCGCGTATCAGTAAGTAGAGAGAACGTAGTGTGAAGACACACTGTTTTCCATTTTCTGCCTAAATTCGGGACATTGGGTGTTGAGCGGTGGAACTCAACGCCGCGATTTGATAATTCATTAATTAATTTGATAAATCAAAACATGTTAAGGAATCCTTTGTACGTTTACGGAGAGGGCGATGTTGAAGTGCCAGCACATTTGAATTTTGGACAGTATATGGTTGACATTTTGTGGAGCGCTGAAGACAAAACCGCTTTAGTAAGTAATAGGTGTATTAATTTATTTTAACTGAACTTCACGCTGGATCCTGTATATAGCAGGATAGGCAGACGGAACTTATTATTAAGACACTCCGTTCCCCACTTTCCGCCAATTTTTTTTGTGGCATTACGTGTTGAATGGCGGATCTCAACGCCGCGCTTCGCCTTGATACCAGAGCGTAGAAATGAAAATATTAATAAATAAAAATTCGTTTATACGAAGCTACAATTAAACATAGGTACATAACACATAGCTATACTAACTTAAATTTATTTAAATTATTTAACATTATAACATTTTCTTTACAGCATCTTAACGGTACTAATTTTATTTACAAATAGATAGATGATGTTGATGGCAGTTTGATTTTTCCAAAAAAGAAACCTATTATTGTATTAAATAATCCGTCGAGGCGTAGTATATGTAGATAGTAGACCTGTAGATTCGTTCCTAGCTCGAGAAACTTATTTTATTTAACTATTTTCATTTTTCCGCTCTGATAGATACAAAGCGCGGCGTAGAGTTCCACCTCTCAATATCTATGTCTCTAAAACTGAGTGTCTTTACAATGGGTTATCTGTGCCTAGTAGAGCAACTATCCGGAAAAATAGTTTACTATTTTAATAAAACGAATCTTATTTTCAATATTTTTTTACAGATAAATGGGAAAACTCACGAGAAACTATCTTATCGAAATATGGCGAAGGATTGTATGAACGTTGCCCTCTCTTTAACCTGTATGGGGGTTAAAAAGGGGGATACTATAGCGATATGTTCAGAAAACAGACAGGAATATTTCAATGTTGTTGTTGGTATTATGTGTTCTGGTGCTACAGTTACTCCTGTTAATATGGGATATACAAAGCGTAAGTTTTTTTAGTACTAAATTTATCACCAATCATTGGCTACTTTTATCACAGTTTTCAGTTTAACCTGTATACTTAAAGGATACTTGTATATCTAGAATTGAATAATATTTGAATATAATGTTCTATTGTGTAAATTGTTCACTTTATAGGATATTTTCAAGCTTCTGGTCTGGAAAGGATACTGGATAAAAGTTAATGGCAACTCCCTTATACATCTTTATTTTGCTGTTAATGTATAATAGTACTATTGAATAAAACCATTGAATTTCTGAAAAAATACTTGAATATCTCAATAGTGTTTCTCAAAAACAGTTCTTAAGATAAACATGGATAAAACAAAAATTATGTTAAATGTCCATGTTGCGTCTATTCCTTTTAGTATTAGAAACGATAGTCTTGAAATTTTTGACCATTATATACATATATTTGAGACAAACAATCTAGTTAGGTCAGTCCATCTTCAAGAAAGTGCAGAAACTTTGGAGAAGATACGACAGATCTTCGCATCCAAACTACCTTAGTGTGTCAAGATGAAAGTCCAGTAAATGTTGGTATTGATGGCATATGGGAGCGAGACGAGGTTTCATAAAAAGGCTCAATGCAACGGACGTTAGAGATAGCAATGCTTGCTATTTCTCTACGTGATACAGTGAGAAATGAGGATATCCGTAGGAAAACGAAAGTAACTGACATTGCTCGAAGAATTGCTCAGCTGTAGTTACACTAGGCGGGACACATAGTGAGGAGAATCGATGAGAACCGTTGGGGCGAAACGGTTTTTGAATGGCGGCTACGTACCGAGCGACGCTCAATGGGCAGGCGTAGGAGCCCCGCCATATGGATCGGTCGATCGTAGTCAAATCCCTCAGGGAGGCTAATATCCAGCAGTGGACGTGCTGAAGGCTGGGATGCATATTCATGTTTCCCCACAAATTATCGAAAACTAAAAGTCATATAAAGATGATTCTTTTAGATCTAAATTAGGCATATTTTCAGTAGAGAACCGTCTAAATTTCATATCATAATAATATCCTTTTCAATAAATAAGTATTTAAAGTCACTTTAATTATTTTCAATTATTTTTGTAATTAAAAAGTAAGCTGTTATTGCTAAGAAAAATTAAATGACGGATAGCTGCAGCCCAAACCTGCACATTTCTTATATATTCTCCCATATTCGGATTCTTTGTTCAGGATAAGTCATTGATAAAGGTCTTGATGCTTTTTTCTTTTTCACTCTTAAATAACCAGCATAAACGTTTGTTTGTTGTGAAACACTACTAATTTTATTATGTAATTCTTAAAAGGCTAGTCGTGGCGCAGCGGCACAAAGTGTGACTGTAAAACCGACTGGTTGTGGCTTCGATCCCCACTCGAGGAGATGAAATATTTACTTAAATTTATATTTCCATTTCTTCGCTTTGGTGTCGAGGCCAAACGCGGTGTTGAGTTCTGCCACTCAACACGCAATGCCCCCAGAATTCGGCAGAAAGTGGGAAACGGAGTGTCTTAACACCAGGTTCCCTCTGCCTACCCTGCTGTGTGCGGGATACAGCTTGAAGCTTAAAAAAAATTGTGTTGCAGATGAACTAACGCACGTCTTGAATATATCCAAACCAAAAATGATATTTTGTTCTAAAAACGCCTACAAAGCTCACTTGAGAACCTTCAAGAATCTAAGATTTATGAAAATTATTATTTTTGGTGACGAAAAACCGAAAAATATTCTACTTTATAAGGAAATGATTAAAAATCGAACTTTTACCTATAGTCAATTTAAAGCTGTAGATGTAAACGGTCAGAAGGACACTGCTCTCATACTTTATTCGTCGGGAACTACTGGATTGCCTAAAGGTGTTATGTTGACACACCTTAATCTTATAACGACGTGCCGTTTGTGAGTATTTTACACTTATTTAAAAATAAATCAGCGTACACTGTATCCCGCACACAGCAGGGTAGGCAGAGGGAACCTTGTGTTAAGACACCCCGTTCTCCACTTTCTGCCGAATTCTGGAGGCATTGCGTGTTGAGTGGCAGAACTCAACGCCGCGCTTTACCTCCATTAAACTTATTTAATTTAACTATATTAAATATTGATACGTTTTGTATGTTTTTTAGCGTGCAATTCTAGAAGCATTACTTATTGAGTGGCGGAACTCAATGTCATCATTATCATAGCAAGAAAGTGAAAATAATAAATATTTCATTTCCTGGAATGGTATCGACGCTTTTGCAGTCACATGCTTAGGTCCGTGCGACAAGACTGGCCTCAACTTAATTTAGGTTACATACCTTCGAACACTCTGTCTTGACTCGCCTTTGAATTACCTAAGTAAAATAAATTCGTCATTATATTAAAGTGACGAATAATCATCAATTGAATACAATTGATTCATTCAAGGACTTTTCGAGGTTTTGGCAAAACTTAAAAAATGCTTGTTAAAATTTCATACTAATTTAGCTTTTTCATTTATCATTAAGAACAAATAAATAAATTTAATATAACACCTGTATTATTTTACAAAATTACTTTCCAGAGATTCCACAGTAGACCCTAAACAGTTGCCTCTGGTCATCACCCCATGGTACCACACCATGGGCCTCATGGGAGCCATACGAGTACTATGTTCCGGAAACACTTTGCTTTATTTACCAAAGTTCGACGTTAACGAATTCTTGGAGACTATTGAAAGATATCGTGTAAGTTAAAAAGAAAGCTGTTTTAGCTAAAAAATATGGCAATACTTAAGTATTTCATTTACTATATTTAAAATGGGCAACGGAAGTATCACGATGAGAACGGCGAGCTTTATCACCAGGTTCCCTCTGCCTACTCTGGTATATGCAGAATACAGCATGAAGCTTAAAGTACTCGTATAATACATTTTCCCACGACTCAATTTATGAAAGGAAATCTTATCGAAAATATTATGGGCTAGGTTCAAATTTCATTGTACAATGTTTCAGGTAGTACAACTAGTGGTTCCACCACCAGTGTTGGTAGCTCTGTGTAAGACAGAAAGCAATTATAACATCAATAGTGTAAAATTAATTTACTCTGGTGCAGCTCCTTTAGGAGAAGAAACTATGAAGGCTGTTAATGCAAAGTAAGTACTTAAACTTTTTAATATGGCCGTGTACTAAAAAAGACGATACCTGAGGATTTATTTTGAGACTACCGCTATGGGATAGCGTCTGACTATAACCACCAATCGAATCGATCGATATGTAAACCACATTAAGGTCGATTCGACTTGCGTTAAAAATTCCTATGTTACACAGCTTTGTAACATGCTCCTGTGGAGAAGAGACGGAGAAATTTCAAGGAGCTAGTGAACTCTCAGTCCTCTACCTGACGAAACTCGAAATTACCTTTGATGCATGAAAAAAGGAAGGATGGTTACTGGCGATATTTCTCGTCGAAGTGTGGAAATCGTGGGGCTCTCATAGTGTGATTATGATTAATAACGTTTCTAACCATATCATGAACACTGGAACTGGCTTAGGTACAGTCTATTCAGCCGGATGGTAAACTTAACATCGAAATAACCGTTATTATATTACAAAAAAAATAGTGAAGACTAAAGAAAATACTAACTGATCAAAAAAACATCTTTATATTACTTATATACTTATAGACAGATTTGATGTTGTTTAATATTGTTTAGTAATGTATGCTTAATTTTTTTAAGGTTAACGTCTATCCCACATATATCTGGAGATAGAGTTAGAGTTAGAGAGTATTCTTTTCAATTTTCCACCCAAAGGAGACAAACTATTCCATACATTTTTGGGCCCAGAATGTAAAGATATGAAAATGGTATGATTTAATAGATTTAGGTAGATCATTCCCTCCCCGAAATCTATATAAATTTTGGCAATTTGAGAGCTGAGTTATTAGAGATTTGATAAAAGTGAGGTTAAGTTCGCAGCACAATCTCTTGAATATCAACTTCTATAAAATATGTGATTACTGAGTTGTTTAAGCATTAATGTTTATTATTTATAAATAAAACACATTTTAATGAATATTTTATTCTTCTTCTATTATCTATTATTAAAATGTCATCTAAGAAGTGTGCAGGTGGAACTAAATTATTTTGGTATCTAGCCCAACTAAGGTATGGTACCTTATATATATAATACTCATAACATGAGCACAGCAGCCTACCATTCGTCTTCCTACAATACAATTGCAGTATTTCATAGCAATAGCTTCCCTTCCTCTACGAAAGCTGTCAACTAAAATGTAACAGAAATATATTTTCCTGCTTATATGTCGGGATTATATCACACCTCTAAGTAACCAGGTTGTGGTGGTTTTCATCGTCTAAAGGTCGTCGGACTAGGGTATTGCAGTGTCCATTGGCTATCCCACAATTCACACAGCGATTCATATCCATAGCGTGGCGGTCGTAAGATCCAAAAGATTTCAGAGTCCAGTGGGGAAGCGAGGGTCGTACAAAGTAGGCAGAGTCAAAATCCGAGAAAAACAAAACAGTAGTCGTTGAAAATATCAAACAAACGGGAAAACATTCAAAACGTCGATGCGTTATGACACGAACGTAATGACAGAAGCAAATGTTTTTTTTTATGTTTTTTATTTAATGGCCTGATTTTGCGATGACAAACAGAAGCAAAAATGCAAAAAATCATTAGACAAGGTGTGATTGTCAATCAGCTGTCACATCTCTGATTTAAAATATGATTGATTTTAATCGATTAAGGATCTAAATCTTATTTTTTTTTTCATTGTTCTCCACTTCCAGAATGTCAATTAATTTATTATTTGCTATTCTAAAAATAAAAAAAAATGTAATTTTTTAGATCACATCTCAATTCTTTACGTGTAGGCCCAAAAGTTTCATTCTCCTTTGAGAAATCGGAACTCAACGTCGCATTTTGCATTACCAGAGTGGGTAAATAAAAAAAAATAACACACAAAAAATAAAAAAGAAAATGTCCTTTTTCAGATTTCCAAATGTAAAGAAAGTATTACAAGGCTATGGCATGACTGAATCGACACTCGCCGTGACGAGAGACACATATGAAACAGAGCACACTGCGAAAGGAGTTGGTCGTGTCGTAACCAACTGTATTGTAAAGGTATATCCTGTTGTAGATCCTTTTTTGTAATTTTTTGGTTGAAATATTATTAAATTATCTCAGCTGTTCCTTTGAAATTTAAGAGGTAAAATATAAAAACAACAACTTCACGCTCCTTTCCTCAGCAAGGTAGGCAGAGGGAACCTAGGGTTATAAGACACTCTTCTTTCAGGTTTCTTCTACCAAAGTGGGGAAGAGAAAAAAAAATACTCTATAATGGGTGGAAAATAGCCTACAAAGTGTGTTAACACTGTCTACTTTCTACGATTTTTTTCTTTTAACTCCACGCATCTCGCTTGTAGCTGCATAAACCGAGGTATACTATGATGAGGAACCTAATTTCAAAATACGCCGATCCCATTAAGATCCTCACTTTCCGCCGAATTTGCGAGGCATTATGTTGACTAGCTGAACTCAACGCTGCGCTTTCCTTCGTTGCCAGAGAGAGAAAATGAACATTTTAAATATTACATTTCCTTGAGTGAAAATCTAACCTATAACTGTCGCGTTTACAGTTGCATGCTTGTGCCCCTGCGCCTATAAAAATAGAATTTTAAATATAGATTTCTTAACAATTATTATCTTTCACAGATAATAGATATAGAAACAAAACAACCTGTCGGACCAAATAAACCTGGGGAAATATATATCAGTGGCCCCATGATAATGAAAGGATATGTGGGTAAGGATAAAAGAGAAGACTTCGATGAAGAAGGATTCTTCAAGACTGGTGACGTTGGATACTATGACGAGGAAGGCTACTTCTATATCGTTGATAGGTTGAAGGAATTGATTAAATATAAAGGTTATCAGGTGAGTTAGATTATTGTAATAAAAAAAAGAAAGGTCAAGTGCGAGTCGGTCGCGCTCACTCCATTCCACTTTCATGAATAGTTCAACTTGAAGTAGCTTAAAAAAGTTGACACCCTTAAGTTTGTATGTATACGCACTTATTTTTTATGAAATTAACTACAAATATAAGTTTGTAATTTTTTTACCAAAGATATACGTAAAAAATAGAAACTTTCTTGGCTCCAATCGAAATTGTAATACCAAATTTTTGATATTAACATTGATACCTCTTCCTTGAGAAGCAAATTATTGAAATTTAATTTCACTCTAACATGTATATTACTTATTAAGTTATTAATTATAAAGAAAATTAAATTTTTAGGTAGCACCAGCAGAAATAGAGGCACTTCTCCTCCAGCATCCTTCAATACGAGACGCGGGTGTAGTGGGAGTTCGCCATGAGAGTGGAGGGGAAGCCCCTAGAGCTTACGTTGTCATTCAACCTGGGAGTACCGTGAGTGAAGAGGATGTTAAAAAGTTCGTTGCAGAGAGGGTGCGTGGTTTATATTTGTTTTTCTTTGATTATGAGAAGGAAATGATTTATTATGAGAGAGGTCAATCACGGCATAAGCGTGTAATGTAAGCGCGACAGTTTGTGGTTCGATTCTCACTCGAGGAAATGAAATATTTAATAATTTAATTTTCTCGCCCTGCTAATAAGACCAACCACGGCGTAGAGTTCCGCCACTCAACACGCAATCCCTCCTTTATTTGGCGGAAAGTGGGGAACGGAGTATCTTAACACTAGGTTCCCTCTGCCTACCTTGCTTTGTGCAGGATACAGCGTGAAGCTGATTAAATTTGATTTTACTCCATGGATTTATCGTGATCGGTTTTGAAGGGTTGCAGGGCGCAATACGTCATTGTTGCTACATATCCATTTTTCTACTCCTGTCATGTATCCTTTCAAAATTAACGTAAATTATCTGTATTTCAGTTATCGAACCCTAAGCATCTTCGTGGTGGCGTGCGCTTCATAAACGAAATACCAAAGAATCCCAGTGGGAAAATAATACGTAAAAAACTAAAAGAAATGGCTAAAATTAGTAGTAAATTATGAATTATGTTGAAATATATGAGATTTTTTTAAAAGTTAGTTTTATTTTATCATTTATTTATAATGTTAAACTATCTGTTATACATACTCTACTTTATGTTGATAAATTATATTTTTTCAATATGAAAGGAAGAAAGGGAACCAAGGAGTATCGTGTTAAGATACTGCGTTATCATTAAACCACTTCCATTTCCCATTCTCTCGAAGCATTGCGTGTTGAGTTGCGGAACTCAACGCCACACTGTGCCTCGTTAATAAAGCGAGGAAATAAAAATGTTAAATATAACGGAAATAAATATTATATCCGTTTTTTTAAGGTATAGAATCCTAAACACAAAATGTTTTACGTCAAGTAAATGTTACTACTGAGACCAGTCGTGGCGCAGCGGCACAAAGTGTGACTGTAAAATCAACTGGTTGTGGGTTCGATCCCCACTCGAGATGATATATTTACTTAAATTTATATTTCCATTTCTTCGCTCTGGTGTCGAGGCAAAACGCGGCGTTGAGTTCTGCCACTTAACACGCAATGCCTCAAGAATTCGGCAGAAAGTGGGGAACGAAGTGTCTTACACTAGGTTCTCTCTGCCTACCCTGGTGTGCGGGATACACGGTGAAGCTGATTTTATTTTAAATGTTACTACTGTTTGCTCCTTTGTAAAGTATATATCATACATAAATAATATACTCGCATCTTAATATCTATTAATGCGAGATTGATTTATATAACCAGTAGTTTCTTGGATATCATTCATTAAATATTAAACCTACTTTCCTCGAGAGAGAAATTTTAATAAACTAGATAGTATTATAGTTAACTATATTATTTAACGTAAAGATTATTATTTACCGACTATAACTGTGCTATGAAGTTTATATGAATTATTATTATTTTGTTATAGAAAAGTTTAAACATTAAACTAACGGGAGTAGGTTCAATCTCTGCTTACTATATCATTTTTTTTATATTACCCTAATAGAGGCCAGTCGTGGCGCAGCGGTACGAAGTGTGAAGCAGGGTAGGCAGAGGGAACCTGTTGTTATGACACTCCGTTCCCTACTTTCTGCCGAATTCTGGAGGCATTGCGTGTTGAGTGGCAGAACTCAAAGTCGCGCTTAGCCTCGACACCAGAGCGAAGCAATGGAAATATAAATTTAAAGTAAATATTTGATCTCCTCGAGTGGGGATCGAACCCTCAACCAGTCGGTTTTACACTTTTTGCCCCTGCGCCACGGCTGGCCTCGCTATAAAGTCTAACACTGTCTCATTTCGCCGTGATGACCTCTAATGGACTTAAATGTATGTAAAAACCAAATATTGATTACTCAATGTTAAAAATTTAAAATTTCTTAAGATCCTTCTAAGAATTATTGGATTTTCCAAATGTTTGAGGTCATTTGTTGCTTAAGAAATTATAGATATTACTTTTTCAAGGGGTTTTTAATATTTACCGACATGGCGTAGTGGTACAGTGTCTGACTGTAATCACGGTGGTGGTAAGTTCAATCTTCACACGTACGATTTATTTTTGTTTGCCCGCTCTTATATACCAAGCGAGTGATTAAGTTCCAAAATCTCAAATCCCAAAATTTGGGCGGCTAGTTGAAATATCTTAATGTTAAGATATTACCCCACTAGCCGTAGTCCTCTGCCTGCGTTGATGTGGGGAAACACTTTACAAATCATGGAGATAATTTTGTTGAAACTGGGAATGTGATATTAGTTTGAATAGTACATTTAATTCAAAAGGAACCCCTCGATACTACTTTTACCTTTCGGGAAATTTATTGATAAAGATATAAATACAAATTTAGCATGGAAGCCTAAATACAACATAATACTTAAAAGTTATCCAATTCCAAGAATAACACATTCTCGTACAAGCATATTATTTTATTGACCCTATTACGTATGTGTCCTCCTTTATTAAAAATTGGTTAAAAAAGAGTCATATTTACTGTTACAGCTTTGAGAGTGCCACTTCGATTATTATTGACCAATACAATTAGGCAGCTCTATGAAGCTTTAAAACAGTTATGTAAACATCACAAAAGTTGATCCAAGTCGATTTTTTCGTCACAACCTCGTCGCCTCCACGAGAGACCACTTTCGCTTTTGGTAAACGTTAAATTACGACTGATTTGTAATTATTGAGTGTTCATATCTTTTCTAAAGTGGTATCAAAAGTGAAAATAATATAATTTATATCACCATTTGTAGTAGTTTGGATTTAAATATGAGTTTACCAATTTTGTTTATTATTATTATTGTGTCACAAAGTGTTTTCTGTGAAGATATCATCAATGATAATCTATATGATTCAAAGAATTTAGTTCACGATCGAAATTCAGCTCTCATAAGACTTATAAACGAACAAAAGTTTAATAATGAAATAGTGAGAAACGTCGGTAAAGACGTCGATGTGGTCAATTCTTATGAAGACATTACAATTTTAGATGACGATGGACAGTTAAAAAATTTAAAATTTAAATCGGCAAGACTTAAAGTGCCTGAATTGAGTAATTTGATAAGTATCAGTGATAGTGCTAGTGACAATGATAGTGATAGTGGACAAGACAATAAAGATGTTAGTGTGCAGCAGTCTAAATTCTTCGATGAACTTGGATGTGAGTATTTTTTTATACTTTTCATTTAATTAATCTATATTAATAATTTGAAGAGTTTGTTAGGTAGACCGCGCTAATCTCAAGACCTATATATAATACATTCAAATTGAAAAAATATTTTTGTGGTGAAAAGTCCTTTAGAGTTATAGACTATATACATTATATATTTAATGTTACCCACTTTACCTGCGTTTAGAATTATCTCCCGCATTTAGAACGTGTGTCATAAATAACTCTTAATTATGTATTTCGCTTAAGTCTTGGACTATGTGAATGAAACAAAAGATTTTTTTTACTAAAAATAAAGAAACTTACAAAATTATTTATTTAGAGAGGTCATCAATAACAATATACTTCCATATATGTATTTGTCTTCAATACACTATCATTTATTTGAACGGAAAGCGTGACATTCTAACTGCCACCGTACGCTACTTGCTCTTGATTGGGTGTGAATTATAGAAATAACTGTTTTTCTTGTTATTTTTACTCGTTATCATCTATTTTGGCTTTGATTATACACTCTACATTTAAAATCGGGCGAGGGTAAAAGATAACTTTATTTGAAGCACTATTTTTTTTCAATTTCACGCTGTATCCCGCACACAGCAGGGTAGGCAGAGGGAACCTAGTGTAAAACCAACTAAAACACCAGAGCGAAGAAATAGAATTATAAATTTAAATAAATATTTCATTTCTTCGAGTGGGGATCAAACCCACAACCGTCGCGTTAGAGTCACACCCTTGTGCCCCTGAGCCACGACGGCCTCAAATTTTGAATCACTCATTTTGCTATTTTATTATTTATAAAATTGAAACAAATATGCCTGTCGCGTATGTATTTAATATAATGATTATTAACTTATTAATAGATTAACTACTTAGTAAAATAGATTAACGCACGCGGAAACATACAAAATACACTTACAATTAATACAACATAATTATTTTAAAATTATTTTAATTTAAAAAGAATAGCTCTATTCTTATAATCATAATATCTGCTATATATTTTATTCTCTAATGTCTTCTATATATTTTTTCCCGCATAACAGGAAAGACAGAGCGAACCGTCAAGTCTCGAAATTTAAACGGAAAATCAGGAACGGAGTATCTTAACACTGGGCTAAAAAAAAGCAAAATTTAGGAGATTTTAATGTCTCAGGAAGCTATCTATATATTACTATGAAAGAATGCTCTATGTCGAGGCAAAGCGTGGCGTTGAGTTCCGTCACTCAACACGCAATGCCTCCAGAATTCGCATGTTTTCTTGACATATTTCCTTTTTATCGCATGTCTTCGTGAATAGGGTCTAAATGATTATTAATTTTTCTCTTAATTTTCGCCCTAATCAAATTATAGAAACTATACTTTTCATATATTTCGCTCCTCGTTTTAGTGCGAGATGACATATCCAGAACTACAAAAACTACTACCAATCCACTATCACGAAAACGTGATGAGAATATCACAAAAAGATATCAATCTTCCAACATTTTCCAACAAAAGTAACAAAATAACCAACTTTCTACTTGTTATGTTATCGCGTATAATGTTAATCGTTAATAGTTTTGTAATCTTACGACAGAGAGAAAGTCCGAGCACAAGTCCGCTTCAGGTGTTAGTCATCGTGTGAGTTAACCAACCTTGACAAAAGGTTATGTAGTAGGCATCCTGTAGGCCTATAGGCTTAGTGGTTTTTAAGTTAGACTGTTAATCGTGATGCCGTAGGTTCTGCACGAAGATAGACTTTTTCGAATCTGGTGGTTTTTTAGCTTCTCGATGTATCGCGCACATAGCAGAGTAGGCAAAAGGAACCTGGGGACCTAGTGTGAGGACGATTTTGTTCCCTACTTTCCGTCGAATTCTAGAGGCATTGCGTTTTGAGACGCGAAACTCAACGCCGCACTGTGCGTCGTTACCAGAGGGTGGAAATGAAAATATTAAATATTTCATTTCCTCGAATGGAAATTGTGTATTGTGCACTAACACGGATTTTTCGAGGCATTGCGTTTTGAATGGTTGCTTAGTGCCAGTGCATAGAAATGAAAATATTAATAAATAATAATTCAATCCCCCGATTGAGGATCGAACCCACAACCGTCGCGTTATAGTCACACTCAGCCAGCGCCACGACGGCTTCATTTAATGATATGATTATCATAATGTACATGAGGCCGTCTTGGCTCTGGGGCACAAGGCTGCGACTGAAAACGCGAGGTTGTGAGTTCGTTTTCCACTAGGGGGAATAATATATTTAATATTTTTATTTCTTCACTCTGGTGACGAGGCAAAGCGCGACGTTGAGTTTCTTCACTCAACACGCAATACTTCAAAATTCGGGAGGTAGTGGGGTATTATAAAAGTGTCTTAATGGGAACACTGTTCTTTTTCTTTTTTTTTTCTTAACACTAGGTTCCCAGATTCCCTCTGAATGTCCATGGAGCAGTGGGATATCGACAATGGTAGCCGGAAAGCCGAAGGCTATAATCTTTTATGTCTTCGTACCACAAAGCGCAACGTTGGTTTCCGCCACTCAGCACTGCATGCCTTGAATTCTTTCTTAACTACATTTGGAGGGAGATCTTTAGGTAGATTTTTTCTAAACTTAAACCGTCTGATTAATATGAAATACATCGAAAACTTCGTTGATAGTAAATGTGTTTTGGAGCAATTAAAAAAGATCCGTAACAAATTAAACTATATTTAATGGTCGTGGATACGATTTTCTACCGAAGTACATAAATTTGAGATTTCCGCGATCTCACATTAATAGATCTAGAATGAATACAGTATAAGGTTTTTACTTTTTACGTTTAGAAAGTTTATTCGAAAATATATCGAAATCGAACTTGATTAGATTTTTTGCGGAATAAAACTTGAATTTCCACGAATGCATGTGCTCTAGTGGGAACGGAGTCTCTTAGCACTATTTTTCCATTTCTTAGCACTAATTTCCATTTCATTTTCCAGGTTTTCTCTGCCTACTTTGGCAGTAGGAAGCTGGAAACATACTGCTTTGTGCGGGATACATCTAACAAAATATAGCACAGAGTCCAAGCATTTGCGAGTTATAACTGATAAAACATACATATTTATTTGACTAAATACACCGTGGTTCTAAAACTCTAAACTAGTTCCACATAACTGAAATGCTAATTGCATCCTAACATACAAAACTAGATCGGAAGTAGTTCTTGATTGTAAATTAAAAAGTAAAACCGGCGGCTTTCGAGCTCTCGCCGTAGACAGTAGACCTCTCTCTGGCGCCGCCAGCTGTTGAGAACAGTTTTGTTTAGTTGTGATTTTATTTTATTTAGTTTACAGTAGGCGGTTGAACAGCGACTGACTGGCTGCAGACTGACATTGTTTGTGGTTCAATTCCCACTCGTGGGAGTGAATTACTTTGATATACCCGCCGTGGTAAGACGCGTAAAAGCGCGGCGTTGAATTCTGCTCCAATCTCGAAATTTTACATGTATGAATGAAAACTCACTATGAGTATGAGAGTGAGCAAGAATATCTTTTAACCGATATATTTATTTAAAATGAAATAAATAAAATAAACCAGGCTGTATCCCGCACACAGCAGGGTAGTCAGAGGGAACCTAGTGTTAAAATACTCCGTTTCTTATTTTTGCCAACAAAGTGATCATAAAAGGGTCCTGAGAAAATAACTTTTTGAAGTACGGTATCCTAACCAACCAACCCATAGATTGAACCTAATGGTTAGTTGATCACTCTGACCATCGATCTATAAGGGCGATGGGTTCGATTCCCACTTGGGGTATTGATTATATTTACTCTCTTTTCATAACCCTGAAAGATGTCTTCCTCTGGTAAAAAAATCGCGGCGTTAAGGTCGCCCACTCAATGTCATTTTCATTTTTTCTGAAAGTTTTGGCGGTTTCCTTTTCCTACTTTTCTATAAGACAAAAGCGTGAAGGTAAAAAAATATGAATATTATTTATAATTAAAATATAAATATATTATCTTTCGCCAAATATTTTTATAAACAAAAAAAATAATAAAAAGGTTGACAGCACTGCAGTATGATTGTATCGTCACATAAGCAACAGTAGCGCGAGTGATCTAAATAATAATACACGCGTACAAAAAATATATTTAAATAAATAAATAAATATAATATAATAAATTTATATAAAAAAATATTTAAAAAAATGCATGTGTTTTGCGTCTGGTCTGGTATCGTAAATAGTATATGTGGTAGTGGTAGAAAATATTTATAGATTAAATTATTTGTAAGTGGTAAGTTTAAAAACTGTTTCTAAAAAATACGATTTTTAAATCGTTTTCAAAATTACCTTCTAAATATATATTGTTTATTGATATATACGATTTGTTTTGAATAAAAACATGATATATTACTGCGAGAACAATATAAATTAAAAATACCGCGGGAAATAATAAAAAATACAGTAAAATTTTAAATAACATAAAATAATTAAATTAGGTATTTTATAAGATACATTCAACCAATATAATCAAATTTGACTTTAAACATAGCCTAAGCCTTAGTCCCAAAATAAAGTCTGTCCGTTAGAGACTTCATAGTACACAGTGGGACAGTGTTTTACTGTTAGCGAAGGTTGTAGATTTGATTCCAATGGAGGGCAATTAATTATTTATTAACAAATGATACGGCTCAGTTTCACCTCTCAATTCTCGAGTACTGTTAGTCTCGACTTTGGGCGTTCTATCAAAACACTAGTATCAAATAGGCTCCGCCTACCCTTCTATATTTAGTTAAGGCCAGGTGTGGTGCTGAGCAATAAGTGTGTGACCGTAAACGCGATAGGTGGCGGGTTCAATTCCCAGTCGCGGTGATGAAAAATTTTTATATTTTTATTTATAATCCTCCCTCTGGTAACGAAACAAAGCACGGTGTTCAATTCCACTACTTAAAATGAAATGCTATTAAGTTTATATTTAATATTTTTTTTAAGTATTTGCGTCACGATAGCTTACTTCTTAAATATATAAATCCGTATACATAAAATGATATCTCTACTGAATGATTGACAGACAATGTACAATCAAAATTGTGTGGTGTAGAGTGTTGAAATTTGGCATGTAACGTACTGACGTAGGAAGTGTAAAAGAGCACTAAGAAAGAATTTCCCAAAATTCCTACGGAAACAGGAAAACGATGGATTTTACGTTTTTTTATGTTAATACTTTACGACAACGAACTTTCGGGCGGCCACCACTATGATTTTAGTTATGATTTTTTTTTTTGAGAATCGGCACTTTGGAACAACGTCCGGGTGCAAAGACGATGGTTGCAGGGTTTGATTTCCACCCCGAGAAATGAGTTTTTTTTATTTCCCTGTTCTGGCAATACATGCTGCGCCCTAGAGTTCCACATAAAACAAAATGTCCCGATATTCGGACGGAATGTGGAGTAGATTTGACAATAGGTTCACCACTATCGCTATCCAATTATACTAAAAAGAACGTGAAGATGATTCAAAAAGTAAGAGGCCAGTCAGCGGCAGAGCGCAGGGGTACAAAGTGTCAGTGTAAATACGACAGGTTGTGGGTTCGATTTCCATTTGAGGAAATGAAATATTAAATATTTTCTCTGATGTCGAGATGTGCCTCGAAAGCGCGGCGTTGATTTCCGCTACTCAACGCGCAATGCCTCCAGAACTAGACGGAAAATGAGGAATCTAGTGTCTTAACACTAGATTCCATTTTCCTACCCTGCTGTGTGCGAAATACAGAGTGACGCTTAAAAAAATGTTTAGAAAATTGGAGATGTTGACATTGATTGTTCTTTCCTTTCTACGTTATTTGAACATGTGAAGATTTCGAATTTCCTTATAGAACCACCACCGCCATGGGAATCAGTGCGTGGCGTCAAAGACTGACGTTATGCATGTCATTTGTAACTATTGCAGAAGCACTTTTGCATACCGGATGTTGGGTTTCGCAATACCGTACAATATTTATCTTTGAGATACTTTTTAGTATCTTCCGTATTTCTTCATTTTTTTTATAGTTATTTAGATAACTGAGTATTAGGACCTTTTTTTTTGGAACCTATTTTTGTTATGCTACCTCAGAGCAATTAAAAATATTACTGTAGTGTCTTAGGTGTAAAAATGTAACAGTTTTCTCTTAAATATGTGTGAATCTGCCACTGATCTTAGAAAATACGAGTATATATAGAGCTTTATACGTTGTCATAATTTTTCAATATTTTTTTACAGATCTCACGTTGTATCCCGCATATAGCAAAGTAGGCAGAGTAAATCTAGTTAAAACTGGGCATGTGGTTCTTCTTTGTGCGTTTGCCTTGTGAGAACAGGGAAATAAAGATAATTTGTTCCCTCAATTGGGGATTGAACACAAAATCATCGGCTTACAGTCAAAACTGTAAAATCGACTGGTTGTGAGTTCGATCCCCACTCGAGGAAATAAAATATTTGTTTACATTTATATTTTCATTTCTTCGCTCTGGTGTCGAGGCAAAGCACGGCGTTGAGTTCCGCCAGTCAACACGCAATGCCTCCAGAACTCGGTGAAAACTTACCCTGGTATGTGCGGGATACAATGTGAAGCTGATTTATTTTACAGTCAGAAGATGTACCACTGCACCACGTACACTTTGATTTTTTAATATGAACTTAAAATATTATTTCTTCTCGTTAATAACAATCGATAGAAGCTAATGCGTCTATAGTTAAGGATAGATATTCTAAATTAACTAAGCATATACCCTTTTTTAGGGGTTCCGTACCTTTTAAGAAAAAAAAGAACCCTTATATCTCACTTTGTTATCCCATTTTGTTGAGTTTGTTGAAGTTGAAGAACTTTTTAATTTTAATTTTTAATTTAATTTCAAACTATATACTTAGATCTACGGTCCCATGATTTCCTGAAAAAAGTATTTTTACATTTAATTAAAAAAAGATATGGCCGTTTATATCGCAACGCGTATTTTGACACTATAAAGGGAATCAAAATTAATAAGGCACTTCCGGTTGACCTAGAACTATGAAATTTGGCAGCTAGCATCTATTACCTATAGATACTTATTAGTTCAGGAAAAAATCTGAAACCTACACATTTGTGGTTAAATCTTAAAAAATAGAAGCCTTAAAAAAGGGGCAAAATTTGGTACTAGTTTTAGTTGGTGCTAGTTCAAGTGAGGTATCAGATGAAAGGGCTCTGGCTAAGCTAAGCTTGAATTTCAGAAAAAAGCTCAATTCTCCAATTCTTGTACGGAACTCTCGATGGACGAGCCTGACTGGCACTTGTCCGGTTTTTTTAAATCATATGGACATTTTTGACGTAGCGGGATTTGAATTTACGTCAACAATGCTGTAATTAGAGTCCTCTTAATTAATATTATAATTTACACAATAAGTATATATTTTCGGATTATACAATTTGAATCTTAACAAGGAATACGTATAATTTATTTTAATCTCCACGAATTATAATTAAAAATAAAATTTCTCTTACATTCATTAAGAAAAGTATAATTAAGGCTACAACAATTATATTTATGTGTAAGATAAAAGCCTTACAAAGTATATGAAAACATTTATAAAATTGTTTTATTGGTTTCATGATGTATACGGTACACCATTTAGCAGTATAGACAAAGAAAACCTAGTATTAAGACACTCCGTTTTCCACTTTTTACAATATTTTTTAAATATTGCGTGTTAAATGGCGAAATTCAACGTGACACTGTTTCGTTACTAGGGCGAAAAAAAAAATTATTATAAAAAATATATATATTAAAAATAATTGATTTCTTCGAGTGGGAATGTGGAGTAATCGTAGAGCGGCTTTGAGTTGCATCACTCCACATATCTCGAAAATTCAGCGAAAAGTTAGCGGTGCGTGCACTGTGTGAAACTGAATTTTCGGGGACGGATTGTCTCAACCGTTGGTCACCTCTATCTACCCGGCATAGCGGGAAAAGCGTGAAACTGTTTTTCTTTGCTTGAACATACTTGAAACAGAATTCGTGATGATATCTATGATATCGATCTCTATGAAGCCTGTATAAACCGGCCTCAACGTTTTAGATCGATCTCAAGATGCTGCTTATGTTCATTACTTATATCTATGAATGAAAATGGCATCTCAACATCGCTCTGAAGATCGATCTCAGAATTGAGAACAGTTTATAAATACGGGATAATACGGCTAAGAGGATCTAAATGAAGAAAGTCAAATTCTTTATATTTTTTTACTTATTCTGCCAAATTCAACCTATCTGTCACTACATCATTTTAAAAACTTATGTCAGTCCACCTGCCACCTTCCGTATCTTAAAGAAAGCATTTCCTTTATTTTCAAGGCAATTCAAATTCTATGTACAATATTTTAAAGTTCAAATTAACAATTTTCTTTTACAACTTGTTAATACATAATTGTTGAGAACAATGAAAATTCTACTCTAATTATTTATTATAGGGTCGACTTTGCTATGTAAATTAAGATGTGATTTAAATCGTTTTACATTCGGTCAAAGTGTTTTGGAAAGCTAAAGCGAAAGTAGAGGCTGGTTGTAGTGTGAACATAGTCTTGATACTTATCGTGAATTATAATTTTGTTATCCTTTTAAATGTTTTTTTTATATATACAATAAATAATAAAAGATATAACATATTATGTCATTGTAGAATGTATATTAATTATGTAAATTTTGTATTTTTAGTTCGGTTTTTGTAAAAAAATTGTATTTATTGCCTCTTGAATAAAATTCAAAAAGATTATATTTTTGCTTAAATTTTACTTATTTTGGAGCAATTGAGACAATTTTACTGATTATTTGATAGGAACTGAATATTCTTCAGAATAGCGACGTTAGGTTTCTCTCCTTTCTAATCCGAAGGAAAGAATAAAACTTAGTAATGCATCACTAATCTGTCTCGGCTTGAATAGCGAAATAAAAAATATAGAAATATAAAATGGAAGCATGATCATGAAAATAAGAAAAAGATATCTAGAAATTATGCTTAAAAAATTAAAATTAAATTAGCTTCACGCTGTATCCCGCACACAGCAGGGTAGGCAGAGGGAACCTAGTGTTAAGACACTCCGTTCCCCACTTTCTGCCGAATTCTGGAGGCATTGCGTGTTGAGTGGCAGAACTCAACGCCGCGCTTAACCTCGACACCAGAGCGAAGAAATGGAAATATAAATTTAAGTAAATATTTCATCTCCTCGAGTGGGGATCGAACCCACAACCAGTCGGTTTTGCAGTCACACCTCGTGCCGCTGCGCCACGACCGGCCTCTATTAAATTATGCTTAATTTAATATAAAAAAACATGTAAACATATTTTTGTTTTCAAACTTTGATTACCAAAGCGCGGTGTTGAGTTCCGTCACGCAATTACAAAATATATCTGTTGCTGTAAATTTAACAGGCAATGTCGTGAAAATTCGAAGAAATTTGGGAACGCAGTATCTGAAGCTTAACATTAGAGTCCCTCTATATATCGCTACGCTACTCGCTCAAAAAAAATAATATGTTTCATTCTACATTAAACAATTTTTTACTTCCAAACGAAAATATAAAAAAATCAAATTTCAAAATTGGCCCATTGCCAGGTAAAACCTATTAGAATCAACACTCAAGATCCTCTAAACGTATTGTAAATCAACATTTTAATATTACAAGAGGACTAATGTCAACACGACTGGGCGAGTATCAGTCGTTCAATTAGAAAACTTATACTTACTTGTGTTTCAAGGAAATAAAATATGTACATATAAACAAGTATTTCTTGTAATGAAATAGTAAAAAACGATGTAAATTTCTGATGAAATATTTGTACGTAATATTAAAAAGAAAAAAATCATATAAATTTCTAATGATTTTGTACAAATACGTAATGTACATAACCTTATAAAATTTACCAATATATATTATCATTCATGCAATGTAGTTGATTTAAAAAAGTTAAAAAATCATAGTTTAAATGAAAAATAAAACGATTTTACGGTAACGGTTCCTATGTATAGATAAATATACTAAAAAAACTACTAACTATTAGTCACGCTTGCCAGTTTAAAAAATGAAAAGTAAATATTACTGTTAGCATTACTGACCATTAAAAACTAAATAAAAAATTAAAGTATAACTTCTTAATGCGTTTAAATCACGATATTAATATTTTAATCGTGTTACAGTTTAATATAAACAAAACACAAAAGAAAAAATTGTTTTTCACTATATCTTAAGTCTGTAACTGCCATACATATTATTTAAATTTACATAAATAAATATTTCGTCTTAAACACGTAACACAGTGAAAATGTAATCCAACGAAAGTGAAAAACTCGTGACTCTCGCTCGTAACATTTACTTCCGAATTCTAACTTCCCGCGTACAGACGTCTTGTACAGATTAAATAGAATATGTAGAATATTAGAAAAATAAAAAAATAGTATTTATAAACAAACATTTTTTTTTTCAAATAGATAAAAAAATCTGATCCTTAAATAATGTGATTTAAGAATTTTAAATAAGAAATTAATTAATTGAAAGTGAAAAAATGCTTTAGTGCTAAATATAAAATTAAAATAATTCCTGTAATTAAAGTGCTAATAGTAAAGTGTTAATAATAAATACAAAAAATAAATCAGTGAAGTAAATCAGTCTATAATGTGCCAAAAAGAGTGTTGACAAACCAATGACAGTGACAGTCAGCGAGATGGCGGGAAAACAGAACTTCAAAATTCGGAGAAGATTATTAATTTTTATTATATTTATTACAACAGACGTTATATTGTGTTCAGAAAATGATAATGATGTATTGACTTTACAAGATAATTTGGCTATAAGTGAAGAAGTTTCGGATAGAAGGAGGCCAGTCAGTGGACAAGAGAAAGAGATATTATTACTTGATGCGTTTGGAAGGAAAAAGGGACATCAACACAGCAGTACACCACAAGAGGACTCTATTATGGATTTATTAGGGAAAAGTAAGTAAAGAAACCACAGATTATACCAACATTTTTGTAGATAATAAACAAATGATATAAATTACACGGTAGTTATCTTTATTTAAAATATTACTAAGTATTAATACAATTATTTTAATTTCTCTTTAACTTTATAATTTCACATTTTGAACTATAAAATAACATTTTTTTTATAATACAATTCAAAATATTAATAATTATCATATATAAAGGCCTAAGCCCATTTAATTATACAATTAGAAAGTGAGACATTAAAATATAATAGCACCGTTAGTGTAATGTAACGTGTTTTTAATATTATATAACCTCGGCCTTGTAAGGCCTAACAATGGTGAAGCTGGGAAATGTGCCTTAGAATGCACATAGAATTATAATTTAGTCTAGTTTTATTAATTTATTATTTTGCAATAGCGTTTCTATTATTAGTGTTTATTAGCATGTAGTAAAAATACATTTATGTGAGGCTACCGTCGCGTAGTGTCACAGTTTTTGATTGTAAACGCGACAGTAGTGTGGGCTCGATTCCCAGGCGGCTGATTGGATTCTAATTTTACAGCTTTGGTAACAAGCCAAAGCGTGGTATTGGGTTCTATCACTACGGACGTAAGATATTGAATTCTGACAGAAAGTGGGAAACGGATTGTGTTGACCTTAGATTTTCTCACTCATGCAGGGGTGAAGCTCCTCATTTTCCTCTGCTTAGGAGGTTATGTGCAATTACTGAGATATCTAGATCTACTATATATTAATAAACGTTATTTTAAAAGAGATTAAATACAATAAGCAAATTCGCAATTGAGACAAGTCGTGGCACAGAGGCACAAACACGCGATAGTACATACGGCAGATTGTGGGTGCGATTCTCACTTGAGGAAATGAAATATTTAATATTCACTCTGGTAGCGCGGCGTTCAGTTCCGCCACTCAACACTTAATTACTTTTTTAAAAATTTATAAGTATACGTAACATACATATATAAGTATACGTTATCAAGATGCTTTTACAATTTCTTTAATTGATTTGTTTTCTCTAATGTATAAAATATAGTAAAGTATAAATTATAACAAAGATAATTTTCTTACAAATAACAACAAAAAACTAAAATTTAGCAGATATACACTTTTATATACAGTTTATATGTATACTAAAATATTAATATTCATACAAGATTCGTATTCACGATCATCGCGTGCAGGCATCTCATATATACTGTAACGAAGTCAACTACCTGATAATAGAATAAAATATTGTCGTATAAACATACATAAATACATACAAATATCTATAAAAATTAATTAAAAACACTGTTAACGACGTTATAAATCACTTTGTTTGATGGAAAAATATTCATCATTACTGAAATACACGGTATAATAAACTTGGTAACTTATGCTTATTTGGTATGTATATTTGTAATAGTCATGCGAGATTAATGATTTATTATATAGATATCTATATGTGCATATAAAACTCTTCCGTTGCTTAGTGATTGATAAAAAAGAAAAACGGGATTTTTTATTTTACAACAAATCGGGATTTAATGTACAAACAAAATTATTCACTCGAATGAGATTTGAACACAGAATCAATTACTTACAATCAGACACGTTCCAATGGCGTCACAACGGTGTTCCAGCCAGCGTTCCAACGTTATATTTTTCGAATTCAAAGGCAAATTCTTCAGAAATTATAAAGATAAACTAAGCAGATTTTTTTATGTTTACGTCGTGGTTTTATTTTGTTTTCTTCCATCCATCCACATGTACATCTATTAGCCTTTTGAAGTCGACTGCTGGAAATAGGCCTCTTCAAATGTTCGTCACTCTGTCCGGTCCTGCGTTCTTTAAATCTAGTAGATTTCCGCTGCCTTCTGTGAGTCGTCACTCCACCTCTTGGATGCCCTCTCTTCTTTTTATTTTCCTACATTATTTGTTAATTATACTACACTACTTGTCTAAAATTTCAATCGCATGGTAGACTTCTTTTTACTTCAAGCTGTATCGCGAATAGAACAGTAGGCAAAGGGAACTTAGTGCTAAACAGTTCTATGTGTTGCCGAATTTTCAAGATATTGTCTTGTTACGAGAACAAAGAAATGAAAATAATTTATTTCCCCGAGGCTGAGTGGAAATCGAACTCTCATCTCACGTCTGTCTATTGGATGTTTATGACTGTAAACTATTCAATATATTGATGCCTATGGCAGATACGTCATATGTTATGCCAAAAATGACTAAAATAAATTACTTGATTAAATAACATACAGTTTTGACTGACATTGAATTGGATTTTGGTTTGGTAACATAATCATTGCAGTGTTGAGATCCGCTGCTCAATGTTGCATATTTGGGCGAAGAGCAGAGTGAGCGAGAAACTTAAAATTTATAGTTATAAAATATAGATATAATATTAAAAAAAAATGCAATTTTGTCATTCTTGCACGAAATAAGATCAAATTTAATCTACGTTTCCGTCTAAATGACAAATTATATTACAACAAAGTGTTTTTGAAAGTGCAAATCAAAAGTCACACCATGCTTTCTATTTCTAATGGTGTATATTTCGTGAAAGTCCACCAGAGAAACAAATTACTTCCTGAATTATGTTAAACCCATTATTTACGTTCTAAGATTAGCGTTTATATAAGTTAACACTTCATAAGTTGAATAATAACATTATTTCCTATTAAATTTGTGGAAGTCGTCGTAGCGCAGCGGCACAGCGCCTCATGAAGCGCGATGGTTGTAGGTTTGTTTTGCACTCGTTAGAATGAACTATTTATATCTGCTCTATTAATAAAAGCTTTGTGTACCATCATTTAACAAGCAATGACTTAAAAATTGGGCAGTGTGTGAGGAACGGAATGTCTTAAAACTAGGTTCCGTATTTTACCCCATAAAAAATATAATACGTAAGATAGAAAGGGATATAATATCACTCTATTAATATAATATTTATAATTGAAAAATATGTTTGATATATGGATATATAATTTTTTCTAGTTTCCAGTCGTGGTCCAGTGTGTACCCTCTGCCTACCCTACTATACGCGGGATACAGTATAAAACTGAAAAAAAAAAACAGTTTTCCTTTATCCCAAAAAACCGACGCTACTGTAGTTCTTAAACTTAGAGATAGTAAATTATTTTCTGTTCAGACAAAGCGCGGTGTTGTGTTCCGCAACACAACACGCAGTGTCTCAATTTTTTTAAGAACATAATGACTTGTCACTAGATTCTCTCCGCCTACCGCTATATGCGGGATAGAGGGTGAACCAATAAAAAAACCCCTCACTCTACGCATGATATCTTTTGTTATGTAACGCAATCTATCAATGGTCGGTGAACGGCCTCGATCGATCAATTTCACTTCACTACTTACTTTTACTCTCATCTAGCGTTTGTTTATAAACACGCGATGTTTACTATAGTTTTTTTTATGTGAATAATTGATTTATTAATAGTTATGATCTTGTGATATATGGATTAGCACGAGATAAGTGCGGGTTTGGTTTCGAATCTCGATGAAATTATGTTTTTTTGCTCTCTTACATCTATATGGTTGTAAAATTATTAATTTATATTTCCATTTCTTCGCTCTGGTGTCGAGGTTAAGCGCGGCGTTGAGTTCTGCCCCTCAACACGCAATGCCTCCAGAATTCGGCAGAAAGTGGGGAACGGAGTGTCTTAACACTAGGTTCCCTCTGCCTACCCTGCTGTGTGCGGGATACAGCGTGAAGCTGATTTAATTTTTTTTTTAACTGAGTGACAGACGGACAACGCACAGATTGAACTATTGGTCTTAGAAAACTAAAATTTGTCATATGGGTAGGGAGTGTATGGGAAGTACTAAGAGTGAATTTCATGTTTATAGTATTTTTTTATAATATATGTAGTAATTATATTACTGTTAGCTCTTTTCTTAAATTAAAAAATGTATTTATTATATTTGAAAAGTTTTCCACTTTAAATAACAATATTGTTGACAACGTTTTTGAATATTCAATAGTTTACTCGCTCTATCAAGAACAACAAGAGCGAAGAAACGAAAATAACTCGATCCCCCAAACAGCAATCGAACCCACAACAGCTGTACAGCTTTACCAACTTTATTTTAATATACATATAAGAAAAAAGATACTAAAAGCAACTATTTAATTCCAGTGATACCCCAATCCTGCCGCTACAGGGGTGCCCGATATTCCTGCGGTTTGAGCATCACCTGTGCTATGGGGGGTGGTAAGCCTCTCGACCTGTGCTCTGGGGGGATGATATGGGCCTGCTGCATCAAACAGGAAACGACTGAACGTCCCACCGAAATAGCACCTGTCGTTCATAATGCTAGTAAGTGTTTTTTTATAAGGTTTTAGGTGTTTTTTTTTTAGTTTATAATTTTATTTTAGGATAGAAAATAATTTGTTATTATGCTTAATATAATTTTTAATTTATTTTTACATATAAATGTAATGTTAGGTTAGTCTATGTCTTCCTTGAGTGTTTCTTAAGAATTTTTTTATTCTTACATCTTTTATTGGTAGTGAGTAACCATGCTTTTAGTTAAAAGCACATTGTGTTAACAAAATATATTACTAATTATTAAATGGCACTAAAAATATAAATTAAATATTTTTATATATATATTTGAATAATATAGTGGGAACGGAGTGTCTTAACAAGTGGTACCGTCTGCATAACATGATATATGCGTGAAACTAAAAAAAATATACAAAAAAAACAAACCTAACTTAGGTCACTTTGCTTTTACCATCAAACATAATGTAACATTCGTCTGGAATTTTATTTCTTTAGCCAAAATTTCGAAACTGACCCAAATTCGGTCTACACTCAAACAAAAGGTTTGCCAAATTCATACATAATATAGATATATGAATGTATGTATTTGTAAAAATGATGAAACAATATAATGAATGAGTACAATAGACTCTCTCTTGGTTTGCAAAAAACCATATGGTTCTTATTGAGCACAAGTTTTGGAAATTTAAAATTTAAATACTTGAAAATTTCTTAAGCCTCCAACTCAACATTCAACGTAAAGGGGGGGACCGGAAGTGTCTTAACACTAAGTTCCCAGGAACCTTCTGTCTATCCTGCCATGTGTGGGATACAGCCTGAAGCTAAAAAGAAACCTTATTTTTGTAATATATTTTAAGGCTCTCAGCCTTAAACTCGGTGGTTCTAGATTCGATTGTTCGTAAGCTGATCTTAATATCAGAAATAATTAATAAGATAACAATTTATGAGTATCTCTAAATATGTTCCAAAATGTTATTTACTTCTATAAATTAATCTTAACTATAGCCCCTGTAACTTTAAAGTTATGTTTTAAAAGAGAAACTGTTGAGTTACTTGCCGTTGCTGTTCAGCAGGACTGTCTTCCGAGTCGGAAGTAACTTCCTGTAGAACTTATACTACCAAAATGTCTTTGTTACTTGACGTTTCAAAAGTGTTTGTAATGGCCTAATAATTGAAAAAAATATTGTAAAAATCAAATCAAATCAGCTTCACGCTGTATCTAATGTAATGTATATATATGATACAGCGTGAACGCTGAAGGAACGGCAGAGGGAACCTAGTGTAGACTTAAATTAAAAATGAATTCTGGAGGCATTGCGTGTTGAGTGGCAGAACTCAACGTCGCGCTTTGCCTCGACACCAGAGCGAAGAAATGGATATATAAATTTAAATAAATATTTCATCTCCTCGAGTGGGGATCGAACCCACAACCAGTCGATTTTACTGTCACACTTTGTGCCGCTGCGCCACGACTGGCCTCAATAAATTAAATATATTTTGATTTTCAAATTTGGCGCCTCGTTTTACGTATCCGCTTTCGCCTATCACAAATTATATATTATATTCTCAAAGTTTCCGCGCTGATTGCCTCAACAATTAGTGCACCAATTATTTCCGGAAGTACATTTTTTTACGATTCATTTTCTTCACAGCGAATTTCGTAATGTGTTATTATTATGTTTACTTTCTCGCCTATAGAAACGATTGTATTTGTAGTTACGCAACGACCCCGATACTATAATAGTTGCGTAATACGAAACCGGGTTTTTTTTGGTTTATAAATGTGATTTTGCATATCATAAAAGTCATTTTGTATCGCGGTGTATTTTTTATTTTTATTACAAGAAATATTGAAGTAATTAGTACGAAATAGTTATTTATTTTATTAAAAAGTTTGCATTAAAAAAAATCTTATTCACATAGTTTAGTTTTTAAAGGGTTACATTGTAAAGGGTTAAAATTTAAGAACAGTTGTGAGTTTTATCCATGTTTAGGAAAATATTTATAGTAATAATATAGATTCCTTCTCCTTAGAGCAGTTGAGTATCTGATTTTGTCATGTGACGTCGTCCTGGATTCGATTCCATGCGATGCATTATTTTCATTTATTTAGACTGTGTATACAATACGTTGAGTAATGTCATTCAATACGGAATGTCTCGAAAATTGAACAGAAAATAGGAAAAATAATGTTTCCCATGTTAACTCTAGCCCTAAACTTAAAAAATATACAGAAATAAAGTTATTAAAGTCCATATTTAAGAAAATTTATCTTCTTATGTTCCAATCGAATCTTGCGTGTTTAATATAATCTGATATTATAAAATTAAACCAAATAACAAAAAAAAAAGTATAAAATTACCATAAAATTATCTAATTTTCTGGTCTCGGCTGTTAGATTTGAGAGAAAACCAGTGAAAGTCGTAGCATCGCACCTAGTCAAGCGTTAACACAATGGCTCTAAGAGATTTAAAAAGTAATTCTTCATCCGGTACAAATTATTCGAAAGTGACCCTAATCTATATAATTGTATCAAATAAATAGTTATTATGTGTAGGTTCAAGTTGAATCCCGCATATTACATGTTACGCAAAGTGAGCCTAGCTGCTAAAACAGCTAAATTTTCGAGACATTGCGCGTTGAGTGGCGGAATTTAACACCGCTATTTGTCTCCTTACCAGAGCGAGGAAATTAAATATTAAATATTTCACTCATTCCAATCGTCGAGAATAAGCGGAATATAAGGTGAAGCTAAAAAAATCCTAAAACGAGTCTCAAACACAACACCTCATCATTTTGTCATTATAGGGAGACCTAGAGAGATATATATTATTTCTTTCTCTACACTTATTAAAAAAATTGTCAAAGAAAGCTTTAGTGCTATTTCTTAAGTGGATTGGAACCCACAATTACCTTATGCAATCTAAGTTTAGATATAAAAAATCTATTATTTTTAATATCTTTTCATAATACTATATAACCTATTGTGTAATTTCTTAAAACATAACTTCAAAGAAATAAAAGAAAACCAATTTATACAACAAAAGGAAGTTACTATTGTATAATTTATTACAATGAATTTTGTTGATTAAATAATAGTAATAACCGTATTATGTATTTTCTGCTTCTCATGCTTGGTTGAAACCGCAATTTTTTATAGCTTTAACCCAATAATTTTATTTTAACAGTAGACGTAAATTGTTAAACTGAAATTTTGAAACTACGATACAGAAATTTAGTTCTGACACTCAACATGCAATGCCTCCAGAACGCGGCGGAAAGTGGGGGACGGAAGTGTCTTAATGGAAATTGAATGTCTTAATATTAGGTTCCTAAGTTGATATGTTCAGAATACAGCGTGAATCTAAAAAAATAAGACAGGAATACCTAGTGTGATTACCATCAGATGTAATAAAAATTGTACACGATACGTGGTACTTGGTCAACTATGAAAATATATAATGAAAATATATATCAAAATTAATAAATATATTTCAAGTTAATATAATTAATAAATATATTTTCATTTAACAAATATAATAAATATATGTTATTGCACCACGCTAGGGATACAGCGTGTTTTGTTAGCTTCACGTTTTATCTCTACCGGGTACCAACCCGGGGTATAACACTTCACATTAGTCTGTGATCAGATAGACGGAGGGGGTACTTTAGTACTGATATTCTAAAAAAAGGTTTTATCTTTTCTCTGGTGCTAAGAGAAACACCTTAGAAAATTATAACAAAAATTGAAGACTACTTTTTTTTACAATTTTAATGTGTTATTCCACACTTAGGAAAGAAAAATACTTTTTAGAAAACGTATAAAAATTTGAACGTAACGGGATATAAACCTGCGCCTCTAGGATAACGTCCATGGGTTCTGACCGTTGTTAAGGCTCATCAAGCTACATCGAAATTATTATACGCTTGTTACAAGTACAACTTATGTATGTTGTTAGCATCTCTAAAGGGATTTTTACAAATTTCCGCTTCTAAAAAGTATTTTCTTTCTTAAATGTGGAATAACACTTTGAATTTGTTAAAAATATTTAATAAATAGCATTCCCTCTTGCCACGTGATAATTCTTAGTACTTATCTTTGGGTATCGGTACCATGCTACTGCAGCTCCTATAACATGATAGCACTATAGTAATATTTTATTTTAATATTAGTTATATTATATAAATATGTATATTTATTTTGTAATAATTGTACAAATGAAATGTATTCTAAACATAGACAGTACTGACAGTAATAGTTTAATATTCTACGTAGTAAAACAAATATTTCACAACAGGTGACTTTATACAAATCATCGGCACATTCCCACATGAAACGTTCGAATATCAAACAAACACACAGTTCGAGGACCCAATCATCATTTACACGGATACAAACCACGTGAACCCGCACCACAACCGCCCAAAACCGGTCCCAGACCGGCCGGAACCGGATCAAACCGGCATGAACCGGCCAAAACCGGATTGGAGCATACAAAACTACGATCAGAACCACTATTACTATGTAAAACCATCGTACCACGAAAGTACAACACAATTACCGGAATTCTACTCCGATATAGGTTCAAAACCGGACGGTGATGATGATTATGTGCCGATACACACAAATGGTCATAAACCACCAAGACCTAGTTACCCGGGTGAGATTGTTTTATAAGGATTAGTTAGATTGTGATTTTTTGTTGACTGTATTAAGTATGTAGTTTAAGAAAACTCAAGGACTTTTGCTCTTTTAGGGTAATTATATATGTATGTCTATTTTCTAAATATTTCCTATAATATGTATTTAATTTGTTAGCGAAGCACACAACATTGTTAATGAAATATTTTGAAATAGAGAAAAAATCAAGCATTCTGTCTACACTTTTAAAGAATTTATTATAGTATTTTTAAACATACAGGTTTTGTACCTCTCTCAATAAAATTTACTTTTAATATTGTAACTCCGGCTACTAGAGAAACCAAATCTTATGAAAATATTTCATTGGGGATAAATTTAATATATAGAGATTTTTGTTAGATTTTAAATAATAAATTTAATGGCATGACATACTTATTATATTTTAAATATTATAATGACATGACAGAGTAATTATAAAAGTGATTATATTAATAAGAGTTCTCGAGTTTTCGTTATATTATTTTTCCTTCCTGCTTGTTAACTGCACGGCGTTCTCATAATCATCACCTCTGTTGCACGCTTTAGTCGCTTTTTCACAAAATGAACGAAGCAATATTCTTAGAAGCTTATAAATGTAAGATTGAAAAGAAATTATTAGTAGTGAATCCGTAACTTCAAAAGAATGAAGTTTATAACAGAGAAATTCATAAGAACGAAGTTCATAATAAAGAAATTCATAAGTATGAAGTTAAGGGTTCATATAAAATAGCTATAATAAAAATATTAAATATATATTATTATTATATTTTGTGGAATTATTTTAATGGCTGAGATGTATCTAATAGTTGTAGAAGGTTGATTATATTAATTATTTAGTAGAAAAGTCAGTAGAAATTGTGAGGTGGGTTCACGTATGTATATTATAGTAGAATTTTGTAGTTACTGTTATGTGATGTATTTATTCTGATAGTATATTATATGTAAATATATGTATTAAAATTAATAAATAAAAATCTAGTTCCTTATTTAGGACACTTTGGAATGAAAGGAAGGAAATTGGCAATTTCTATTTATTTGATTTTTAGGTAAATCAAAGAGGATAAATACATGTTGTAAAACGATTGTTGTATTTTCATCAAAGATGAATATTGTTTGAACACATGAATACTAAGTCATGATAATGTTTATGTGCAAGTCTTCCATATTTATGAAAATATTTCTGTAATAAATATATGTAGATATGTGTGGGATTGCATAATATATGTAATTAAGATAACTTTAACGTAGAAATGCACAGTAGTTAGACCGCTTATATACACAAAATAATTATATATTAATAAAAGACCAATACCAAACCAACTCTCATACAAAAACAAGTATCTCTTATTATTCTTAGATTTCGATATAATATATCTCTCTTGACTTGATTTATTCATTTAATTTTTTCATCTTCTAGGTTGTGGAGAGCTCTTCACAAGATCAAATCGTATCGTTGGTGGTCATTCTACCGGGTTCGGTTCCCATCCGTGGCAAGCAGCGCTTATAAAATCAGGATTTTTGAGTAAGAAGCTGGCGTGTGGGGGCGCCTTGATATCTGATAGATGGGTTATTACAGCCGCCCATTGTGTTGCTACGTGAGTATTGGTTATATAAATAAAAAAAATATTGAGATATTGGTTATATCTTTTGTATATTTGTTTAATTCTTTAATAAAATTTTATTGAAAGACTTTTTGGTAACTTTAAATAAAATTAGAATTAAGTATTGAAACATTATGAGATATGTTCAATTAATAAATACTTATCTTACTATAAAATAGAACTACATACTAAATTAGTGGCATCATAGTGACGCAGCAGCAGAGAATTGTCTCTTTGTTTGGGATAGTCGTTAGTTTGAACTAATCTGAGGTAAAAAAAAAAAAAAAATATAAAAAAACCCTTTGTACATACGTACAAACAACTTCACGCTGTATCCCGCACACAGCAGGGTAGGCAGAGGCAACCTAGTGTTAAGACACTCCGTTCCCCACTTCCTGCCGAATTCTGGAGGC
>JAAIXJ010000020.1:0-74877 GCA_013403705.1 Heliconius hermathena | reverse complement strand
GGCAGAACTCAACGCCGCGCTTAACCTCGACACCAGAGCGAAGAAATGGAAATATAAATTTAAGTAAATATTTCATCTCCTCGAGTGGGGATCGAACCCACAACCAGTCGATTTTGCAGTCACACCTCGTGCCGTTGGACCACGACTGCTCTCAACATGTACAATTTGTAAATTTTCAAAATATTATAACAATTTTCTAGTGCATAAACATATTTTTTTCATATTTTGTTTTCTTTTTTTATTATATATTTTTAATTTCTATATTACTATCAGTATTGTCTAATTTAATTACTTTCATTAATTTTAAATATTATCAATTCCAGGTGTGTTTACCACAAAAGCAGATGAAGTTGTCAGGCAAAATGGCGACCGTCGCCGGGTGGGGCAGAACGAGGCATGGACAAAGTACTGTGCCTTCTGTTTTACAGGTATGGAGTTCGAATTTATGAATAACTTTTTTTGAGGCGTACGCTTTATTTTGTATCGGGTAAAATTTAGTATTTATTGCCAAATATTTTGTATTGATGAAATTTGAATCTAAATCACAGAGTTTTAGTTATGGTTCTTTGATTATGGCGTTCCGAGAGTGCTAGTAGAGCTCATATCACTTCGCCAATGTCACGTTGTGTGAAGACACAGAGTTTTGTGTCACTAGATGTCGAAGATACGCTATGATAAATAGAATTTATAGATCTTTTTCGCTTTGCTATTTATTAGACAAATGCAACATTGAGAGTTCTATTTGTCAGTTAATCTTTATTTAAATTTCTCTGTGATGTCTAGAAATATCTGATTACCTCGATTATTTGCACTCAAAATAATTATTCTGTTTAAAAGAACCGTTTTAGTTTTGTCAGACTGTTTCAGTTTTTCGGGCTGTGCCCATCCCAGAATCGTCTGTCTGGTGCCTTCTGAAAATTTACTAACAAAAGATTTGCCCCGAAAAAATAACACGAACATATCTGTTCAAAACCAGAGTCCAGGCCCCCAGAAAATATCTCTAGGTACGCCAACGCATAGACCCCTCTTCCCATCCTGTCTCGTGTGACACTTCGTCGACCCGCTTGTTCTTGTTCTGCATCATTCATGTACCTAAATTTGTATAACAGTGATTCTTTCAAATTAAATATTCTCTACTAAATAAAATATAAACATTGTATATAATTATATTAAAAAATATATTTTTATGATGAACAGGAAGTGGAAGTAGAAGTAATACCAAACGAGCGTTGCCAGCGCTGGTTCAGGGCGGCCGGCCGCCGCGAGACCATACACGACGTGTTCCTGTGCGCCGGCTACAAAGAGGTTACTTTGGGAGAATATTCTACAATATATCGCACCTAGTCTCAAATAGTGTCATAATTCAAAAAACCAAAATATCGAGAAAAACGCGTTTGAAATTTATGCAAGTTTAATTTTTCACTCAATTTTTGGATCGTAACTCAAAAAGTAACAAAATTGCAATATGATTTTTAGAAAGTTATTATAATTTTTGAAGCTATTTAAAATGGTATAGTAAATATATTAAAAATATATTTAAAAAATAAAAAATATTCACTTGTGTCATATTTTATGGATAAAATGTTGTAATTATGTCACTAGTGCCATCTAAGTTTAAATAGTAAAGCTATAATTATGCCACTACTTGAGATACTATTTTAAGATATTTTGAAACTAATAGTACAATAAACGAGATTTTAAATTTTTTTGAATTGTGACACTATTTGAACCAAGGTGCGATATGTATATTTAGTGTTGCTGCCGCTATTTATGAAAATTTTGTTTGAACCTTGGGTTTATATATTTGGTTGGAAAAGTTCGTTTGTAATTTGAATCTAGATAAATAAATATTTGATGTCATTGTGGAACAGTGGGACGTCTGACTGTAAGCACGTCAAGGGAATCTACGGAGAGAATATTACAAATATGAGAAAAAAAATGATCATTCTGGTAAATCAAGTGCGGTGTTGATCTCCGCCAATCAATATGCAATGTCTCAATAATTGAAAGTGGGAAACAGAGTATCTTTATCTGTCAATCCTGCTATGCTGTGAAACGTGAATACCTGCAAAAAGAAATATTTTACCTAATTACATATTCATTTAAGCATTCATAACGTATTTATAATACAAAAAGTGTAGTTTTATTTTTTGTTTAATTTCTAATTTTAACCAAAACTATTAGTCATATAAACTATAATTTCCGTTTCAGGGAGGTCGAGATTCCTGCCAGGGGGACTCAGGGGGGCCCTTAACCATGAAGTACGAGGGTCGAAATACCCTCATAGGCCTCGTGTCATGGGGCATTGGATGTGGTAGGGAACATTTGCCCGGGGTCTATACTAATATACAGAAATTCGTACCGTGGATCGATAAGTTGGTTAGTACGTAGTTTGTTTTGTGAGGTCACTTGTACCCCAAAATTATTAGTACCCCGGATTGACAAATAAAATATTACGTATATTGTTTTGTGAGCTATTTAATTATATATACCCTGGATCAATAAGTTGCATATTATGTATTGTTTTATGGAGTCCCTTGTACTCCAATTATTTGTACCTTAAAACAATAAGTTTATTAGTATTTTAATTATTTACATTTCTACTTATTTCTGTTTAGAGCAATAAAAAATATTTTTACCTCCTGTGATCATTGTAAAAATATTAATATATTAACTATTATTATTATTATTTGAGGCGGTCGTGGCGCAGTGACACAAGCATGTGGTGTGAACGCGACGTTTGTGGGTTTGTGAGGAAATGAATTGTTTAATATTTTATTTATTCGCCCTGGCAATAAGGCAAAGCGCGGCGTTAGGTTCCGCCAATTAACACGCAATGTGAAATGAAAAGTAGTGGACGAAAGTATCTTAATACTACATTACCAGGTTCCCTCTGTCTACCCTGCTATGTGTGGAATGCAAAAATAATGTTTATATCTATTAATAAGATTTTTTTGAATTTGTAATATTATAATAAAGATCTCTTAATGATTTTTATTTATATGTATATGTAAATGTAAATAGGTGCTACATAGTTTAATTTAATTTATAAATTAGCTTAAAAAGCTGTAGACGCGATAGTTGTGGGTTCGATTCCCTTTCGGGGATCGAACCCACAACCTATAGATTAATTATTTTCACGTCCCCACTCATCTGATCAAAAGTGCGACGTTAAGTTGCGACAGTCAATACTCAATGAAAATTGGAGAAAAAGTGAGGAACGGAGAGTCTTAACACTAGATTCCCTCTGCCCCTCCTGCTATATGCAGATACAGCGTGAAGCTTAAAAATCATTTTGTGTATATTCAATATTTGTATATTTTTGTTAATAATATAATTGTTATTTTTATAAAAATCCTAAATTAGGATTCAAGACTATGTGGTCTGAATTATTAATGTAATCTTGTAGTTAATAATAAATTTATTTATTTTACAATAATAAATGCTTTTATACTTTTTTAAAATAAAGATAATACATCAATTTAATAAAATCTTTTATTTGTTTTAACCTTTGATATAATAACACTAAATACATAAAAAAGACACCTAATGTATTGGGAGTAATTTAACTTATTCATTTTAGAAATATTTTTTTAAATTACCAATTTATTTTTTTACTTGTTTGACTTGTGCGCCGTTCCTGGTAGCGAATAGTAAAAACGCTATTTTATATAACTAAAAACAACAAATAGAATATTTCACGTACAATCGCCTTAGTGAAATTTTAAACTACGACCATCTTTAACAGTTAAATATATCTTAAATGCGTTACAGGCGCGTGAAGTATATATGACGAAAACCAGACCCAGACTCAGAAAAGTGAAACAACAATTACAAAAGAGCTGATAATTTTCAAACAGGACATATTTACTCGAATTACAGCTAATAAGAACACTTTCGGTCTCTATTAAATTTTGTCGTCTTACATATAAAAAAAACAAGATCAATCCATTTTGGAGCTATGATGCTAGAGCAGACAAACATATACGCATACACAGACTCGTGAAATTCTGTACTTATCGCCGAGAGTTAAAAAAATCAACGGTCACTTACGCCATCTATTTTATAATTAAGTAAGCTTAAACTATAGATAACTAAAATTGAAGCCTTAAAATTCTCAATTTTATAAATAGGTGGCGCTATAGAGCCTGTTGTGCTTAGTATGATATTTAATTTCTAATTGAATTATTTACAATTTATTGCTCTGAGAAGATATAGTGCGGCGTTAACCTCCACCAATCAACATATTAAATCTCATATTAGTGCGGAAAGCGAAGATTAGAGTGATAGGACCACTGAGTTATCCTGTCTATATGGGCTATATGGGGGATAAAACGTGAAGCTGAAAATTGGTTATAGCAATATTGGGTTTATGTATTAATATAGTATTGTATTTTAGTAAATATAAAATTTAAATGATGTAAAGTTTTCGAATTTTTCTTTTTCTTATAATTATTGCTACTCATATTAACACTTCAATATAACCTATATTGACGCAATAAAAAATCAAAATAAATATTTCAATACGATGCGTTTAGGTCCGTAACTCAACACTCACTTATTTAGAGAACGCGGATGGAGGCGCGGGTTCGCATCCCGCTACGTTCAATTTTTTATACGCTTTCTAAATAACAATTTTTCTTTCCCAAGTGTGGAATAACACTTTAAAAATGTTAAAAATATTCAATACTTTACTAAATTGTTTTTGGTCAATAACGTCCCTATATTATAAAACTATAAAAAAGTCACAAGTATGGCAAAACATATATAATCTTTTAGACAAGCTCATCATCATAAACAAGTTAATAAACCATGACTCATATAAATATATTAAAATATATTAAAATCGATATATTGTATATATTTAAAGAATACATATTACATATATATTATTATAAACAAAACTGGTCATAGGACCTTGACGGTTGCTCCCGTTGAAGTCTTTTATATGCAGCTTTTAATGTTGCACAAAAACGACGTGTGACGTAAACATTGGTCTTCGGAGAATACATTAAAGTTGTGTTTTTTGTGTGTTCAAATTTAATACTTTGGCTTTGTATCATCAGAACAGGTGTAAAAAGAATATTTGTTTATCGTTTTGTTTCGTGTTGTATGAAGATGGAATATGAAATTTATTTCAAAAATATATTTCTTTAGGCGGAATGGTAATTTATAGAAGAAGAAATATATCATTGACAGAAGAAATATATCATTGACAGTATTATTGTTTTAATTATTTTCATTTCTTCTTGTGTAGGCAAGAAACAGCATTGAGTTCTGCCTACACTCAATGTTCAAAATTAGACTATAAAAAGAGAACAGCTTAGGGTACAAAATATCTCATTAATAAGTTATATCTGCCTACTCAAGAAAATATAGACTAAGAAATTTAAAGACAAAAAACGCATTTTTAAATTCCTTTTCTTATTTCAACTCAACTTGTGTACGAATATAAAGCAGTATTTAAATGTAAATGTCTTTCGAGCATTGTTCCCATCGCAAAACTGGTTCCATCTTCCATGAAGATACATACTTTGAACTGCAAAGTTGTTCCTGGAATATCCTTGAGTATTTTATACACTCTACTTTAATAACTAACATTTATTTTTAACATTTTTAAAGTGTTATTCCACACTTAGGAAAGAAAAATACTTATTTAGAAAACGTACTCGAACCCAGGAAGCGCGGGTTCGAGTACGTTACGTTCAAATTTTTATACATTTTCTAAATAAGTAACTATCATTTAATTTGAACAAACTGAAAATTTTATATATATATATATATATATATATATATATATATTTATATATATATATATATTCTCAGTCAAGTTTATATATATATATATATATATATATATATATATATATATATATTCTCATCGTAACCTCATAGTACTTACTTATAAATAATCAGAGACTAAACTTATTGAAGGATAGTTTCACGGTGGACCCCGCACACAGCAGAGTAGTCAGAGGGAGAGCTTGGGAACTTAGTCTTTCTCCACTTCTTCTTTAAATTCTTGAGGCATTGTGTGTTGAGTGGTGGAACTCAACTCAAGAGCAAGGAATTGAAAACAATAATTATGTCACCCCCCAAATGGAAATTCAACCCACAATCGTCAAGTTTATAGTCGCACCCTTGTGCTATACGCTACGACGGCCATATTTACGGATAGCTTTTTCACAATACGTCTTAAACTATTTATTTTTTCCCACAATGGGTTGAAATTAAAAAATATACCTATATATTATTATTATTATTATTATTATTATTATTATTATTTCGTAGGTCTAAAAAAATCAAAAATTTATGTCAAAGAATCGTATAAAACAAAAGGTGGCGTAAAATAAGAAATAAACAAGGGTCGAACGTTAAATATACCGCCGTATCCTGAGCATTGAGTCGTATAGGTCTTATTTTATAAGCTTATTACTACTCAAGAAACATCCTATATAAGATTTTTCGAAATGCAACAATATTCTTTATACTATAGTGCCATAAACACCAAATTTCTGTAAAGTCAAAACTGTATAATATTGGTTTGGTCTTGAATTATAAGTATTTTTCGTAAAAGTCCTAACTTTAAATTATAATTATCAATTTTGAACCTTAATAAAAGGGAATAGAGTTGAATTTGTCTAACATAATACCATGTTAATATGTAAGTTACATTATAAAATGACATACACCGCTCAGACTTGATTTTCAAGAACTAAAAATAATATTTGCATTACAAAAAAACGTCTGGACGTTCTCCTTGACTGCAGAATCTTAGATGCTGTGGATTTTTAACTGACTACAAAACAAAAGACGAGTTATGTTTCATTCATATAACGCAATTACTATAAAGATACGTATTTAAAGTAATATATGAAGTGTAGTGGGACAAGGTTAGACTGTCAACACGATGGTTGCGGGTTCGATGGGCACTTGGAGCAATAACTATTCCCGCAGGTGAAACGAAGCGCGGCCTTGAATTTCGCCACTAAACACACATAATCACGATAATTACACACAGAAACATTAATTTACTTAAAGACGTACATAAAATAAATAAATCATATATAAAAGAATAGCGTTCCTTATTTTCTTAGAAACGTGAAGACAGAAGGCCCTTATTTCTGTTCTATTTTTACATCAACTTATATAAATTGGAAGGACACAAGCGTAAACAAGACGGTTGTGGGTTCGATTCCCATTCGGAGAAATGAAATATTTAATATATTTTTATTTAATATTTTTATTTCCCGGCTCTGGTAACGAGGCAAAGCGTTGAGTTAAGTTGAGTTCCGCCTCTCAATAATGCTCCCAGAATTCGGCGGAAACTGGGAATCAGAAGTGTCTTAATTGTGAACAGAGTGTCTTAACACTATATTCTCAAGTTACTTATTTAGAAAACGTATAAAAANTGGTCAGAGCGCCTGGTCGGTTTCCAGGAGGCGCGGGTTCGAGTCCCGCTGCGTTCAAATTTTTATACGTTTTCTAAATAAGTATTTTTCTTTCCTAAGTGTGGAATAACACTTTAAAAATGTTTAAAAATATATTCTCAAGTTACCTCTGCCTATTCTGCTAAGTTTACGATACAGCTTGAAGCTAAAAGAAAACTATATGCATCGATATTAAACTTCCACTGCTGACTCCATCGGCTCGGACAGCCTTTCCTTGATTCACAAGTATAGTAAATAATTATTTAAATAAATAAATCAGCTTCACGCTGTATCCCGCACACAGCAGGGTAGGTAGAGGGAACCTAGTGTAAAGACACTCCGTTCCCCACTTTCTGCCGAATTCTGGAGGCATTGCGTGTTGAGTGGCAGAACTCAACGCCGCGCTTAGCCTCGACACCAGAGGGAAGATATGGAAATATATATTTAAGTAAATATTTCATCTCCTCGAGTGGGGATCGAGCCCACAACCAGTCGATTTTACAGTCACACTTTGTACCGCTGCTCCACGACTAGCCTCAAATTATTATTTAATTTACAAGTAAAGCCACTGGCTGCAGCTAGTTCAATCTCTTAACATAATCACTATCTGTGTCATCACGAACCATCCAGTACATCGTAATTAGGTTTTAACTTAATTGAAAATGTTTCATCACGTAATGGTGGCTTGTTGTAATATTTGCCACTACTATGGACTGTGTAAGTTTAATAATTTGACCATACTATGTTTAATTAAGTATTTATCAATTTTTTGATGTGGATAGAGGGAACCTGGGAATCTAGTCTAAACACATTTTATATTATATTCATATTATATAAATAGTAACTTTTTCAAAAAAAAAAATCAGCTTCACGCTGTATCCCGCACATAGCAGGGTAGGCAGAGGGAACCTTGTGTTAAGACACTCCGTTCCCCACTTTCTGCCGAATTCTGGAAGCATTGCGTGTTGAGTTGCAGAACTCAACGCCGTGCTTTACCTCGACACCACAGCGAAGAAATGGAAATATAAATTTAAGTAAATATTTCATCTCCTCGAGTGGGGATCAAACCCACAACCAGTCGGTTTCACAGTCACACCTCGTGCCGCTGCGCCACGACTGTCCTCATAATAACTCATAATAACTTTTTAAGCGACCAATTCTAATAATCTAGTCTTGATTACGAGTAGATAAGTAAATTTGTCAGTACTTTTAAAGTACATTCTTTATGTCTATTATATTATAACTTTTATACGGAATAAACAGAGAATGGAGAAAAATCTCATAAACTATAATACTAAAATTGGACTTCTGATAACTACAATTAATTATATTGGTACACCATGCAATTGATAATTATTTGATTAATGTGTTAATTTTAAACAATTAATCAACGATATCATAGTAGGGGTCATAAGATTAATGCTAACTAAAGAAAAACGTACAGATCTTCACAGTAATTTGCATTTTTAATTCAACTTTTTATATATCTTCCCTCCCTGTCGGTGGCACAAGGGTATGACTGTAAACGTGACAGTTGTGGGTTCAATTCCCATTTGGGGAAACAAAATATTTAATATTTACATTTTCTCGCTTTGGTAACAGGGTAAAGTGTGGCGTTGAGCTGCGCCACTCCACACACAGTGCCCCAGAATTCGGCGGAAAGTGGGTAAAGGAAGTGTCCGAATGGTAACGGTGATATAAGGGTTTATATAGACTTTAGAGCCATCGTGTCGCAGTGGAACAAAATCTTACTGCAAATGCCATGATTGTGGGTTCAATTATTAATACACGGGAGAGTAAATTATTTCATTCCCACGTTCTGGCGAGACAAAGCTTGGAGTTGAGTTCCGACAGTTTCAAATTCGCGCAATTTCGCGAAAAGTGGAGAATGCAATGAAGATTAAAATTTTCTCTGCCTATCCTCCACTGTGGGATAAAGACTATAAAAATTAAAAAAAAAAATTTTTTTTTTTGTAAGACTATAAAAAAAAGTAATAATATTTTATTTTATAATAAACTTTGATAAAAAATCGTCCGTTGCGTTAAAAGACATAGATATATCTTTAGATAGTTCGATGAACTCAGTTATATATTTTTTAAGGCATTATTTAATTATTATATAACTGTTTATGTTAAATCGCTTAAGCTTTAGAGTATTATTGTCATTATAGAGATTAATTTTAAAATATGTTTTTGATTTAATAAAACGATTGAATAAAATGATTTGGAAAATATCTCTAAACGACAAATATCCGTAAAACAGGGGAAAAATAAGCGATATAGTAGTTATTTGAGATATTTGTCATTATTTTTAAATGAAACTATCCGCCAGTGAGGACAGTCGTGGCACAGAGGCACAAAGTGTGATTGTAAAATCGACTGGTTGTGGGTTCGATCTCCATTCGAGGAAGTAAAATATTTATTTACATTTATATTTTCATTTCTTCGCTCTAGTGTCGAGCCAAAGCGCGGCGCTGAGTTCCGTCACTCAACACGCAATGCCTCCAGAACTCGGCGGGAAGTGGAGAACGGACTGTAACAACTGTAACTGTAACTTAACATTTGGTTCCCTGGTGTGAGGGATACAATGTGAAGCTGTTTTTGTTTTTTTTTTAAACTATCTGCACTGGGATGACAGAAAATTGACAGGTAGAAAAAACCCGTAACCGCGAACGTCTACAAAATATTTAAATTTATTATTAATACCAAATTACACACATTGTACGGCGTTGAGTTCCGACACTCTATGCCTCATAAATTAGGCGGAGAGACAAAAAAAAGTGTCACTATTCCCTTTGCCTCTTCTTTTACACGCCGGAAACAGCGTGAAACTAAAAAAAAATATAAATACATCCCGAAAGTAATATTTGAGGAACAGAGCATGTAATTGAATAGACATCAGTCACAACTCTCCTTTTAAGGATGATCCTTTTTCCATAACTTGTAATGCTGTAATTTATATAATAATATATAGTTTTTAATTTTATTCTTCATTCCCTTATTCCCGACTGCTAAGGAAGGGTTATGTTTTTCGCGCGTATCTTGAATGTATGTAATATTGTTTATTACCTCATATCTCCACAACCTCTGAACGGATTTACACAGTTGAGGTATCGTTAGATTCGTATTAGCAGCCCAAGTGTTCTTAGATAGGTGACGTTAAAAAAAACAATCATGGCAGTTGTGGGATCCCATTGGATTTAGTGAAAAAAAAATATTTCGTTTCGAATACCACAATATCGGTTTCAAATTCAAGAGCTTAATACGAGGATTTCAAAAAGGTATATTATGATTATCATAACTTTAATAAATCCTAACAAAAAAGTGAAAAATAAAAAAATATTTGTAAAAACAAAAACCCCGACTGCATAAAACTAAAAAGAAAATAAACAAGCCCTATAGTTTATTAGGATTAACAGTCGGGACCTATAAGTGCTTCTTTAATCAATAAAATCTTTACCAGGAACCCCGTATAATTGAAAGAGGTCCCCACTGTTAATCCTAATAAACTATTGGGCTTGTTTATTTTCTTTTTAGTTTTATGCAGTCGGGGTTTTTGTTTTTACAAATATTTTTTTATTTAGAATATTACTTATTGAGGTTTTAAAAAAACCCCGAGATATAAGAGGATTATTTCCTGGGATTTTCTTTTGTGTCAAAGACAATAGCGCTTCATTGTCTTGTTACTAGAGCAAAGAAAAGAAAATAATCATTCTCACAAGTAGGAATCGAACCCACAACCATCACGTTTACAGACAAATACTGTGCAGCCACGCTGCAAGAGTTAAATGGGTAAAAATTACATAAGCAGCGTCGTCCTCTAGGAATCGTTCATAGTAAGATAACAATAATAATATACTTTTTCGCACTAAGTAGTATTTAGAAATTTTGTTTCCCATTCCTACCTTGCATAAAGAAATATTTATTACAAATTTTTACTAATTATTTTATAAAAACTCTGTAATTTTCCTATAAGAAATTATCTTAATAGTCTCAATCGATTAATTTACGAAATGTTAAGAACGTCCTTAGTAAGACAACGTCTGACTAAAAACGCTAATTATGGATTCAATTACCATTCGGGTTAATAAATTATTTTCATTTTCCTACTTTGACAAAACACAGTACAGCGTTGAGTTCCGCTGGTGAACCCGCTACACTATATAAATGTATTAAAACGTTGAAAAAATAAAAATATATATTATTATATAATTTAAAAATTACTTAATATATTATACATTAAACTTCACAGACATTAAAAACACATTCATATCAAAAACCTTCGAAAATCCAGCCAATCTGAACAAGAAATTCCCGTTACGGTAACAAGTTTAAATCCATGACATCATCGAATTTGGTACAGCAAAAAATCCTATCATACGACCTTTTTGCCTACACCAACCGGTTCCCAGTACTTGAGGCGACGTGCGCGCGTGCAGCCGCGATGTCAGTCGACGAAATAACGAAAAACGAATATAAAATTAACAAAATTTCCTATTAAAATAAGAATTTTACGAATAAATGAGTGTTCTCGAAGTTTTTTCTTGAAGTTTTTTTTTATTTGGGAATTTTTTCGAAGCATATGGTCCCAAGGATGTGGTCTTGTTCTTGAATAAATGGTTCTAAGTGAATGCCTTAAAGCATAGTGTTGTGAGATTTGTGGCTAAAAATAAGTTTAAAAAGGTAAGTTTTTTTTAATTACTTGATTCATCATTAATTTTAAGTATTCAGTTGTTAAATTTAATTTTAAGTATTATATAGTTGGCTTTACTTGTATGTCTAGAGAAATAACGAAATATTTCCAGGATTATAAGAATTTTCATTTTTTTTCTGATAACTACATTATTTTCTTTCTTTATTTTGTATAAAAATTAACTAAAGACTACTCATATAGGTTATAAAGATACCACCATATGATATACGAGGGAACGAACTCAAGGATTTTTACGACATAGGCTCTACATATCCATTACAAATAATAATATTACTTTCTGATTATTATTAATATATCAAAAAATATATTTATTTTTAGCATTTATAACTTTAATTTTTATGTAACTATTCATATAATTTTCTTATAAGAAATGGAAAGAAAGCATAAATAGTGAATAAAGAATAAAGTAAATATAGAGAACACAGTGATTTTTTACTCAATTTTTTATAAAAAATACATTAGGAGTCTTTGATCCATGCTCGCTTCGCTCGTTGTAATTAACACAAAGAATAATTTTTTCTAAGGAAAATAGAGTATTTCTTATATTATAGCACTGTTATTGCTTCATCGGCGCACAGCACAGAATATATCTGTAAACGCAACAGTTGAAGGATTCCTACTCGAGAGTATAAATATTTTTTATTTCCTCGCTCTGGTAACAAGACATACTACAGCGTTGAGTTTCGCTACTCCACGCCACGCACAATGTCTAGAAAATTGAGCAGAAAAGAAGAACGGTATATCTTAGCACCAGTTTTTTTCTGCTTACTGTCCTATATGCGGTATAAAACGTGAATCTAAAAAATAGACTTAATGATCAATTGTAGTTGAAATATACTATTTAAGAAATTCATAAAGAGTTTATTTCTTAATAAATAAGATCTTCTCATTTGTTTTTTAATGGGATGTATGTATATTTCTCGACAAATTATATACAGCCAGACCGACAGGATAGAATAAATTTTATTGTAATGTATATTCTGTATTCAAAGGCAGTTTTATTGCTTCAAGCGATCTCTTACATATTACATGTTCTTCTAAAGATATCCATGAACAGATAAATTACAATCTATATAGAACAATTGTTTTAAAATGATTATGAAAATATTTGACCTGGGTGGGAATCGAATCCACGATCTTAATTTTTGTATGTTAATGTTATATAAAAAATCTGTGTGAAAACAAAAGATTTTTTACACATTTCACAAACGATTTAAAACCAATGTTTAAAACATTAATTAGCTCTTTCAATGTGTAATATATATAATAATCTATATATTTATTAATATTTTTATTTTTTCGCTCTGGTATCAAGACAAAAGCTTCACGCTGTATCCCGCATACAATAGGATAAACAGAGGGAACCCAGTTATAAGACACTCCGTTCTCCACTTTTCGCCGAATTCTCGAGGTATAGCGTGTTGAGTGGAGAAACCATAGTCACGTTTTGGCTTGTCGGGAAAGCAATGAAAATATTAAAACTGAATGAACCCTCGAGTGGAACTGAACCTACGTCCACAGGCCTCTGCGCCACTACGGCCTCTATGATAAAATCAATAAAAATTGCTTTTTCTATAAGAATTTCGCCATTTAACTGTACTCCACTTATTCTCTATCTCTATTAGATAAAACAACAAGCACTACGTACTTACGAAACCCGGACAGATCTTGAGATACAGTCATAGATCAATTACATCAGTGTTATGTTAGATACTTGAAAGTTAGAAGGTTAAGCAACTGTTTGTCTGCCTTCTAAAATGATGGGTGGCCGATAAATTATTGTGTTTAATGGAATATTTACATATAAATATTATTAAAAATTAAAATCAAAACTAAATCACGCTGTATCCCACACACAGCAGCATAGGCAGAGGGAACCTAGTGTTAAACCGTTCCCCACTTTCTGCCGAATTCTGGAGGCATTGCATATTGGGTGGCAGAACTCAACGCCGCGCTTAGCCTCGACACCAGAGCGAAGAAATCGAAATATAAATTTAAATAAATATTTCATCTCCTCGAGTGGGGATCGAACCCACAACCAGTCGGTTTTACAGTCACACTTCATGCCGCTGCGCCACGACTATCCTCAATAATATAGATATTATAAATGATATATTTTATTAACTACAATATATATCAATGGTCGTTGGTTCGATTTTCACGTGGGCTAGTCAAATATTTTCGTTTTCTCGCTCTGATAACGAGACAAAGCACTACATTGAATTTTGCCTCTCAATACGTTGTGTTTTATAAATCTGGTGGAAAGTGGGGAACAGAGTGTCTTAATATAAGGTTCCCGATGAAGGAAATAGAGATTTAAAATTACTTAGGTTATAATATAAATAAGTGTAAATCAAATATATAGGGGAATACCGGGTACTGTTGGAACATTTTAAAATTTCCAGTCCACAGCATCGAAGTTAACGAAGCGAGCGATGACGGAAATATAATAAGTAAAAGATCGTTATCGTCTCTATTAAAGGTAATATTATTGGAGATTACTGTATTATATATTAAATGTAAAATCCAATTAAAACAAAGACATATAATTGTTCTATACAAAAAAAAAAAAATAGCTTCACGCTACATCCCGCATACAGCAGGGTAGGCATAGGAAACATAGTGTTAAGACACTCCGGTCCCCCTCTTTCTGCCGAATTCTGAAGGCATTGCGTGTTGAGTGGCAGAACTCAACGCCGCGCTTTACCTCGACACCAAAGCGAAGCAATGGAAATATACATGTAAGTAAATATTTCATCACCTCGAGTGCGGATCGAACATACAACCAGTCGGTTTTACAGTCACACTTTGTGCCACTGCGCCACAACTGGCCTCAGGAAATTATCACATTCGTCCAAAATTAGACAATTCTTTCTTTAAATTCTTTTTTGATCAGTTGAACCGCTTTGAAAGAAATTTGAAACAAAAATGGAGAATGGTATGAAAGTACACTTCAATAGGATGAAAATTATTTATACTGATACCATAGTATCAATGAGAGGAAGGAGGAGGAGGAAGTTCACATAAAAAGCCCGAAAACTCCCTGAGCAGGTTGAAGACAATGGATGAGGTCTTTGTGGAATGCTTCGACCGTAGCGTTTGGAGCTCCGTTCTCTTTGACTACCCTTCTAAAGTGATAACGTGAAGCAAAATTAAATAGATATATAATATTTAAGCCTATTACCTATTACTCCACTTGTGTCAAGACACTCCGTCCTCCACCATTGAAATTAATTTTTATTTGGCAAATTCGCTTGAAAAGGAAAACGTTCTATACGTCACTTAATATATTATGTTGCAATGTTGCAACACTATGCATATATAGCGCACCCTACACTTTGAAATTTTAAGATATAAGCTGCTAATGGCCTGCTGCACTGACAATCACTCATATACGTCAATTAACTTTTAACTGACACTAAGTCGTTGTAATACATACTGTAGCAATTTAACAATAATTTATTTAAAAAAAAAATCAGCTTCACGCTGTATCCCGCTCACAGCAGAGTAGGCAGGGGGAACCTAGTGTTAAGACATTCCGTTCCTGAGTTTCTGCCGAATTCTGAAAGCATTGCCTGTTGAGTGACAGAACTCAAAGCCCCGCTTAACCTCGACACCAGAGCAAAGAAATGGAAATATAAATTTAAGTAAATATTTCATCTCCTCGAGTGGGGATCTAACCCACAACCAGTCGGTAAAACCGACTGGTTGTGGGTTCCATCCCCAGTGACTGGCCTCAAATAAAAAAAAAACACTTTTTAAACCATCAGCGTCGTGGCGCAGCGGCACAGTATCTGACTGTAAGCGCGACTGTTGTTGGTTCGACCCCCACTCGGTGAAATAAGTTATTTTCATTGCCATATATATGTAATAGCTAAAATATATTGCCATATATATGTAATAGCTAAAATCGAACCGCATCATATACACTTTAAAAAGGGAAATTACCTTAACATATTTAAAAACGAGGTAAATTTGCAATATTCAATATTTCTTTATATTATTACTTCACGAGTGGTAGTCATTAGAGTTCCGGCTGTGACGTCACCGTGTGGGCCGACTGTGGGTGCTGGGCCTTGACTTATTATAAAATAAAATACTTTTAATTAATTTATTGTCTTGTAAGAAAGGTTGCTAGTCCTTCGTGGCGCAGTGGCGCAGCGTTACTGTAAACGCGGTTGTAGGTTTGTATCCCACTCGGGGAAATATAAATATTTAATATTAGAGACCCAAAAGAGACTTAAACTTATGATAGCTATAATGTAATAATATATTTTTTAATATTTTTTTAATAAAAAAAATATATTCCTATGTTCTTCCTAATACCTCTACGAATATGTGTACAAAGTTTCATAATAATCGGTTTAGTAGTTTTGTCGTGAAGGCTTAACAAACAAACATTAACATTGACATTTATAATTTTAGTATGATTTCATTTCCTTGCTCTGGTACTAAGACAAAGTGTGGCGTCGAGGTCCGTGTTCTCGCGGAAAATAGGAAACGATTTTTCGTTTTTTTAAAGACTCTGTTACACGCACACGACCAATTTTAGCGTGTTGACTAGTAAAACTCAGCACCGCGGTAACTGCTACCACTATTTGTCTTTATGATTAGTAAATATTATAGAATTATATTTAAATTAATTTATTTTTTTCCCCCCTGAACAGACAAATTGCGGCGTTAATATCCGTCATTCAATACGTAATATCTCGAGTACTGGCGGAAAGAGGAGAATTGAATACCTTAATTTTGTCTTGCAGTAAAAACGTAAAACTAAAGCTTAAAGTTCTATTATGTTTAAATTCCTAAGAAACATGGTGATCAGTCTCTTCTTCCTCCCGAAATGCAATGCATGCATCTATATGACAAAACACCGTTGTTATTTATTATATGTAGTTTCATATACAGACAGTGTAAGGTCACTAACTTGCGTTAACTAATTTGTATTTAAAACACGTTACAATGCACTGTATACGTACAGCGTCGTGAAGGAACTTGATTATTTATGTAAAACTATACTAGCTATGAAGCCCGTCGTGGCGCAGGGGCACAGAGTGTGACTGTAAAACCGACTGGTTGTGGGTTCGATCCCCACTCGAGGAGATAAAATTACTTATATTTATATTTCCATTTCTTCGCTCGCGGTGTCGAGGCAAAGCGCGGCGTTGAGTTCTGCCACTCAACACGCAATGCCTCCAGGATTCGGCAGAAAGTGGGGAACGGAGTGTCTTAACACTAGGTTCCCTCTGCCTAGCCAGCAGGCTGTGTGCGGGATATAGCGTGAAGCTGACGTATAGTAGCTAGTTCACTTGTCTTCACCTATATTATGTTCTGTTGTATATAATATATTTATTGAGTAGGTAATCTTCTTTTTACAAAAAATTTTTTTCATTGAATTAATACTATTTAAGTAACACTTATCTAAGCGTGTATTTTCGCAACTCTACATACAGTTAGCGAAGTAACGCTCGAAATGTAGAACAAAGTGTCTTATCACTAACATCTCTATCTGTATACTATATTCGGGAAATTCGTGAAATTAAAAAAATATAATATTTGTCTGTAATCGTTATGTATTTATGTATCGAACTAATCTGTTTTTTTTTATTCAGCTTTACGCCTTTTCCCGTATACAGCCGGATAGGTAAAGAGTACTTAGTACTAAAAACTCTGTTCCTTCTTTTATTTTCACAAAGCCAATGTCAAGAATTTTTATTAAAAAAAGAAGTTCACTAAAGCTAAGGCCTCAAACCTTACAATAACCGTCCCAAGAAACTTTACGAGATCAAATTTTCAAATCAATAATTTACGAATTATTTTAAATATTAGTAAGAATATACGAAAATAATATTTTTGCAATGTTCCTTTTAGTTCCCACGATAGAAATAAGCAAAGTAGTACATAATAATAGTAAAATAAAACAAAACATTCTCGTCACGCCTGTATGTCACGCAGTGGAGTAATAGTAGTTCTGCCATATTACCCACCCGTACATAGAGAACGAGAAGGTCGATATATTGACCGTGGCTAAATGATTTCTTTGAAATATTTATTAAAAAATTGATATAAAGATGATTAATAGTTGTGAGTTCGATTCCCATACGGGGGAATAAAATATTTTATATCTTCAATTCATTGCTCTGGTAACGAGCTGGAGCGCTCGTTGAGTCCTATCACTCAGCACGCAATGCTTCGAGAATTAGGTGAAAAGTGGGGAATCGAAGCGTCTTGATGGGAACAAAATATCTTACACTAGGTTCCCAGGTTCCCTCTACCTACTCTCTGCCGACTCTCTCTGTGGGATACAGCGTGAAGCTAAAAAAAAAGCATAATTAACGAGAAAATCGAAATCCATCCGGGCAAAGTCACGAGCGGAGAACTAGTGACATAATAATACTAGTGAAATATTCCTACATAATCGAATCTTGGCCTTCATTAAACTATTCATCAAACAACAATTCCACACGACCATGACGGTCGCAAATAAACAGAAAACTTTATAATAACATTACACGCCTATTAAAACGTAGGCGTCGCTTCAAGTCTACTATTACTTGTAATTAAAAACAAGTAATGTGACATTTATAGAATATCTTATAGGCGGCTGGTTTTAAGTGATGGAGAGAATGTAGTGGCAAATCACTCTGTTTTTTATTTTCGACTTTATTGTAAATAGTGTGGTGGTGGTAAATATAAATGCTGTGACTAGATAACGTGCGGCGTATAACTCCGCCATTTAAAACGCAAGATTCTAAATATGGCGGAAATTGAAGAAAGAAGTATCATAACACTAAGTTCTCTTTGCTATACAAATGTGATAAAAGATAAAACTTAAAAAATATATGTTACGTATACTATTAGCATAATATGTACATTTCAATTCTTGGAAATTAAATTTTTATGTCAATTTATATCAAAATGCGGCGTTGAGTTCCGCCACTCAACGGCGGAAAGTGGAGAACGGAGCGGAGTGTCTTAACATTAGGTTTCCTCTGCCTACCCCGCTGTGTGCGGGATACAGCGTGAAACTGATTTAATTTGAATTTAATTTTATTGATAAAGAAAAATTTATATAGGTACTTGCCAGAAAGACCACAATGGAAATATTACAAACATATAATTTTATAAATGATAATAATTTATTCCTATTTATTAATGTGATCGTAGTTGCTTTTTTTTAATATTAGAATTTAATATATTTATATATACGAAACGAAACCTCCACCATATGAAAGCTTTTATGATTATGACATATATCCTTCCACACATATATCCTATATGAAATATATCCTTTCTGCTACACCGTATATTATATAAATATACGGTGTAGCAGAAAGGATATATTTTTTTATGTTTCAATTTTCTTATAAGAAACTGTAGTGGCGTAGTGATTTGTAAGCATGACGGTTGTGGGTTCGATTCCCACTCGGAGGAATGTATTATTATTTATAAATATTTTCATTTCTTCGTTCTGGTAACGTGTTCGAACGGCCAATGGCGTTGTGTTCTGCCACACTTCATCAAAAATCCAGCGGAAAGTCGAAAACGGCGTGTCTCAACACTAGGCCCTCTACCAACCCTAATACATGCGGGATACAGCGTGAAACTGAAAAAACAAAATTTATTTATCTTTAATAACAAAATTATTGTTAAAAGTTCTTTTCTGATTTTACTTTTAGAGCTCCAACCGCGAATTGTATATTATTTATAACTAAAAATCGTTTAAGGATTTAACCTTAACAAATATGGTGGTCTTGCTTAATCTAAACCACAGAGGCAAGCACGTGGTAATAATATGTTGTTGATATTATATTTATAAATATATTTTTCTTAAATATAACTTAATTAAATTAAATTAATACAGCGTGCTGTATCCCGCACACAGCAGGGTAGGCAGAGGGAACTTAGTGTTAAAACTCACCGTTGTCCACTTTCCGCCTAGTTCTGGAGGCGTTGCGTGTTGAGTGGCGGAACTCAACGCCGCGTTTTATCTCGACACCAGAGCGAAGAAATGAAAATTTAAATGTAAGTAAATATTTTATCTCCTCGAATCTCCATTTTTTAATTTCAAGTGGGTAACATAATTTTTTGTAATTCCACGTAAAGTTATGTAAGTTTAAAGCAATCGTAATGAGTAAACGTTCTAAAATGATGTAATTAGATGTTAGATAGTCAAAACTATATTTTAAAAATATATTAGTAATATATTTTTTAAAATATTTATTTTTAAGTATAGTTTTTTTTATTTCACGCTTTATCCCGCATCTAGGAGGGTAAACATTGAAATCTCTCCTATAGTGTTAAAACACTACGTTTTTCAGTTTTCGTCCAAAAAGTTTACATTGAATGTCGGAACTCATCACCGCGTTTTTTTATCGAGTCGAAGCGACGAAAGCAATTGTTTCCCCCAGTGGAGGTCGAACTCACAACCTCCATCAGCCAAACTTCTTAATGTGACCTTTTAGTGCTTAATTAGGTATACCATATAAATAAAATTGATTTTGTAAGTTTACGATCGCAAGCCATCCTCGGACGTAGTGGGTGTATTCTAAAGGTGTAAACTTTAGAAATTATGTTGTAATAATAGTTTATAGCTCATAATTTATTACATATTTATAACACTATAAACAAGTGATTTAAAACTGGTAATGTGATGCTTGTGGGTTCGATTTTCATCCGGAGGAATTACCTGTTTTCATTACTTTTTAATTCAGCAAAAATGGATAACAGAAGTTTCTGAATGAGACGAAGTGCTTTAAGGTTAGGTTCCCAGACTCCTCATGCTTTTCCTGTTATGTGCGAGATGTAGAGGCTGGACGGCAAAAAAATTAACTATATCAATATCAATTTATAACGTTTACTCATTACGTTAAGAAGAGATTGCTTAAGTTTTACATAACCTTATATGGAATTAGAAAATTGGAATTGAAGTAACTTACCACCAAAAATTAGTACAACCACTGGTACTGTGTCTGCGGGTAGAAATGACTATTGCAATATATTTTAATATAATGTGAAAAGCAACCAAGTTCTTTTAAGAGTAAAAGTATTACGATGTTTGTTATCTACTAAGTATTATTTTGATAGCGTGCTTTACATATTTAGAATGGTATGGTGATGAGAACTTGTCCTGAGGCAGTAGTGGCGCAGTGGTACAACTTCTGACTGCAAACGCGACGATAGTGGGTTCGATTCCTACTCTGGGTAAATAATATTAGTTAACTATTTTAATTTTTTCACACTCGCAATGTCTCGAAAATTGAGTCATGTATGTGGAACAGAGTTTTTCAACAATAGGAAACCTATTCACTGCCAAGCTAAAAATATATGATGTGAAATACATAATATAAATAATACCTACATCACTAGTAGCCATGACTTCAAACAACCTTAACAAACAAAAAGAAAATGCGAACTTATCATATAGATATCTGAAGACGAACAAAGAAACTAACAAAAGTCATCATAGTATGTTTTTGCGTTGTTGACAAAGTAGGCAGCCAAGGCAACCGCCCGCGCTCGCCCTTGTGACCGTAACGGGTTCGATTCTATCCTCAAGTATTACACTTGAGTAGTTTAACGCATTGCGCAATGATACGTGTAATTTTGTATTCTTATAATTACATAGTTTCTTTATTTATTATTTTATATTTATTTCCTTTAGTAAAAAAGTTGTAATGTTTTATAATATGAGTTCAAAGAAAAGTTTTATTTTATTTATGTTCATCTCAAGTATTATGAGAGATGTGCAGAGAGAATCTAGTGATACAACACTACGATTTTTATATTCGGTTTATATGTTGCGTGTTGATTGACGGAACTCAACACCGCCATTTCCAATAAATCCAAGAAAATAAAAAAAAATATATAAATATACCCACAACTATTTTAATGAATGAAATTATCAGTACACTACTCTGAAGCAATTTGACATGTTAATGAAAACATTTCGAATACTTACCTGCAACTTCGATTTTGACTTTGATGGCACTCGACTGTACTGTAGCCTTCCTCGATTAATAGACTATACATTACAAAAAATCCAATTCAAACAAATAATTTCTGAGATTAACGCGTTCAACCGAACAAATTCTTCAGCTTTATAACATTACCGAATCGAATTAGAGCTATAAATCAAAAACACATTAATCCACCTATTTCATAATAATCGATAAAAACGTCATAATCTTCACTCGATTATTACAACACTAATCGATATTAAATTTTGACAAATCGAGTGCACTCTTAACTTGTCCATGTACGCGCCTACTCTACGCCCACAGACTCTAAATACAGTGCGAATGTGTCAAAACTTATGTATGAATCATTGACATTTACATGGAGAATTGTTTTTATGACCATATTCGTGTGGATTTCATTAGGTAATATGATTTCGTAAGAATAATATTGATTTTAGGTTTATCTTAAATATATATTCCTAAAAATATTTTCTTTCCTTAGTGTGGAATATCACTTTGAAAATGTTAAAAATAGCATCTGAATATGATAAATTCGTATGATATTTTCGGATATTTTTGGGATGCCAAGCTTCATTACACTGGGTTCACTGGAAGTACTCTGTAGGTTATGATTACGCGGCGTATTTCTAAAAAAATGAACAAAAACGATGCATAAATGCTCGTACGTATATGTTTTGATTGCGTGAACTTAGAAGCTTAACTTTTTTCTGTTTCAAAACACCTAAATAAATTATGGTAATTTTAGATTGATACCTTCACACGATCTGGAGATAAATAGTCTCGTCAGACGGTTATCCTATAAGACAATGTTGTCCTATAAGAGTTCTGATTTATCTTTTTGACTTACAGAACTAACAACTGTAATATACCTACTTCAGAATTCAAAAAAAGAGTATGCTAATCATAGGTTTATGAACTTTACATATCAAGAGACTGGCTGTTTCTTGGTAACCATAAAATCCCTTATAAAATCAATGAAGAAGAACACGTCTTTAATGGCAATTAAAAGTAAAAACAACATTCCGTTTCAATGATCAAAGAAACTAGTTGTCCAATTTAAATTGTAAAACACTTGCTGGTATAAATATAAAGGCCGCTGGTATAAACAGGTAAATATAATTATTTTATTTTAATGAGGCCAGTCGTGGCGCAGCGGCATGAGATGTGACTGTAAAACCGACTGATTCTGGATTCAATCCCCACTCGAGGAGATGAAATATTTACTTAAATTTATATTTCCATTTCTTCGCTCTGGTGTCGAGGTTAAGCGCGGCGTTGAGTTCTGCCACTCAACACGCAATACCTCCAGAATTCGGCAGAAAGTGGGGAACGGAGAGTCTTAACACAAGGTTTCCTCTGCTTACCCTGCTGTGTGCGGGATACAGCGTGAAGCTGTTTTTTTTATTTTAATGAGATGTGGCTGTGCAAAGCCTATATGCATTTTTATATTCATCTACTATATGCTTAATAAGTGGGTCCACGAGTGTGCCTCGAACTCACAACCGTCGCGGTTACAGTCGGACGCTTGAGCAACAGCGCCACAACAGCCTCTTTATGGAGTATGTTTCTAAATTTTAGTTCTTAGGAGATAAAATAGAAGATCTAAATTTTATATAGTACTCAATCGACACATTGTAATTAAAAGCTTGAATTGTTTGTTTCAATTCTCAAACAATAAAACAATAAGACTTGCAAAAATTATTGTAATTTTTAATAGTTTAAATAGGTTAATATAACTTAAATAAGAGACCATCGTGGCGCAGGGGCACAAAGATGCACTTGAGGAAATAAAAGATTTATTATTTTCATTTATTCGCTCTGATGACGAGGTAAAGCGCAGCGGTGAGTTCCGCCACTCACCTTTAGTATTCGGCGGAAAGTGGGTAACAAATGTGTGTGAACGAAGTGTCTTAACACTAGGTTCCCAAGTTTTTTCTACCTACCCTGCTACAGCTTGAAGCCAAAAAATATAAAAATAAAATAAGATTAGCATTACGTTATTATAATTAATTCTAAATGTACACTCAAATTGCAGCAAAATCGATGTATAAATGCTTATTTATGCCTTTTGAATGCGTTGATTTGCTTAAATTTCTCTTTGCTCTAAGAAACAATTCCATCTTGATACCTCCATACCATCTTGAGATAAATGGACAGACGAACAACAAAGTGATCCTAAGGAGGTTCCGTTTTCCCTTTTTAGATACGGAATCCTAAAAAAGTCGTAATATTATTAAGACTTAATTGTGCGAAAAGCACTTTAATATTATATTTCATAATTGACTATTTTTAAAGCAGGCTAAGTATGTGAACCAATCTTTATATAGGCAGAAGTTACAGGTGATTATAGCCGACCTCGAGTCGAGGACAAATTCAATTGTTATTTGCTCTTCTAACACACCTTATTCTTATGGATATAAAGCTTATTTTCGTTTCTTTACATAAATAATTAGGTTTGTAGCTACAACAACTTATTTAAATATTGTATTGGAAAATAAACCTTGATAAATGTATATAGGTGTGGTTTTCCTTTGCGTCGTGGGTACATTTTATTTAGATTTTTTTATAGATAATAATTTGTTAGTACTTACAGTGTCGGATAAAATTGTGGTAATATTGGTATTGTGGTCGAAAAGCTTTATTAAAAGGGTTTAGTCGACCATTTCTGTCGTGGCGCAGTGACACAAGCTTGCGACAGCAAATGCGACGGTGACAGAGGTAAAGCGCGGCGTTGAGTTTCGTCAATAGCTCGAGAATTCGGCGAACAGAAGTGTCTTAATGGAAACAGAGTATCTTAAAACTGGGTTCCCGAGTACTCTCTGCCTATACTACTATGTATTGGATACACGTGAAGGTACAAAAAACAATAACTGTGGTACTTATTTAGAAAACGTATAAAAAATTTTTTTTTCCTAAGTGTGGAATAGCACTTTAAAAATGTTTAAAAAATATTTAAAATAACTGTGGTATTCTGTAGGAATTTTCGTATTAAATGTCAACATAATAAAGTCTAAATAATTAACATTTCATACAAAAATGTAGCACGATATGAACTTGTTACTATTAGACAAAATAAATCTCAATATTCTGAATTGCAGTTTAAGGACGATGATCAAAGGTCAAGCCTAACCACAACTGTTGAACATAAAAAAAAACACAATTTACCTTTAAACGTAATAATAAGCTTAACCGTATTATATCATTTAGTCAATTTTAAAAGAGAGTCTTATCACTAGACTGTCTGGCAACTCTGCTAAATGGAGAGATTTTAAAGCATTTTTTTATATTTATATATTTATCTGGAACCTAAGTTTAACATAATCGCTGCAAATGAGGGAAAATAATAGTAAATTATTCAAAAGAATGATTCACAATATGAAAAAATCATACACGAAGGCCAGTAATGAGGAAATATTGTTTGATGACTTATAGTTATTTGTTGAGGTATTCTTATATTTAAATGACTATCTCACACATCCGCTTCGTAGAATTTTAAAATAAAAAATCATCTTTTAAAATAAATAAAATAATGGATGCCACATACTTGATCATTTTGATGATTTTTACAGCTTCACACTTTTTCCCGCATACAGCAGATAAATAGAGGGAACCTTATGTTAAGACACTCCATTCGTCACTTTCCGGTTATTTTTTTAAGACATAGTGCCGCACTTTGATTTTTTTACAAAGGAGACAAATCATTGCAAATAGGCATGAGCGCGGGATTTTAAACACGACAGATTGTGGGTTTGATTCCAGCTTGAAGAAATAAAATATTAAATATTAACATTTCTTTGCTCAGGTGTCAAGGCAAAGGCGGCGTGGAGTTCCGCCACTTAACACGGACCTCTAGAATCCAACGGAAACGGAGCGGAGAACGGAGTTTCTGAACACTTGAGTCCTAGGTTCCCCTTCCCTACTCTGGTATGCTGTATCCCGCATAAAGCATAAAGCTATAAAAATAGAAAAAAACACAATACAAACTAGCTATCCACTTGACAGATATATTCTTCCTAACATAATCCATTCATTCCACAGCGTGACCTTAACACACTATGATGTCACGTCACCTCACGCTTACGTCATCGTCGCCTGTCATTTGTTACATATAGTAGCTATATGTGGGTAGTGTAGTAATGACAATTCGGTAATAAAAATGTGGGACAGATCGATCGATTGTTGTTTAGGTTATTTTGTTTAGTTTTTTAGGTTTTTTTAAAGCGGTTTTTTGTTGTGTTAAGCATATTGAGGCCGTCGTGGCGCAGGGGCACACGCGTCTGGCTGTAAAGCGGTTGTGGGTTTGATTTTCACTCTGGCAACGAAGTAAGCTCAGTATGCCACTCAGCGCATAATGCCTCCAGAATTCTTAATACTCTTGTCCCTTCTGCCTACTCTGCTATATGCTGGATAAAAGTGTGGAAAAAAGGATAAGTGAATAGTCGTTTCTCGATGTGTGTCGTACCTGTTGTAGTACGTACAAATAATAAAGAAGAATAAAACAAAAATTGATCTCGAGCTTTTTCTGAAATTCAAGCTTAACTTAACCAGAGCCCTTTCTCTGATATTTTACATGAACTAGCGGCTTTAATACCAAATTTTGGCCCCCTTTTAATATTATAACTTTTTAGGTTTTAAGTTTTCTAATACTACCTGTAGATGCTAGCCGCCAAATTTAATAATTCTAGGTGAACCGGAAGTACCCTATTAATTTTGATTCCCTTTATAGTATCAAAATACGCGTTTTTTGCGATATAAACGGCCAAATATTTTTTTTAAGTAAATGTAATTTTCAGGAAATCAAGAGACCGAGTATATGGTATATGATTTGAGTATATGGTTTGAATTTCAACTGGATATCTCCAAGCGTCCCTGAGATAAAGGCTCTTGTCCAACAGACAGACGGACGGACAACAAAGTGATCTTATAAGGGGTATAATATATACCCTAATAGACAAATAACTACCGTCCGTCCATTCTGAACTTATACTTATATACTTTTTTTAGTTTTATCCGTTATTCCACTCATAGCAGGGTAGGCAGAGGGAACCTGGTAGCTAACTACTAACTTACGTTCTCCACTTTCCGCAGAATTCCGAAATTATGGCCTATTGAGTGGTGGAAGTCAACGCCACACGTTCCCAAGGAAATAAAAAAGGAACTAAAGTTTGCTAAAGGAACGTGGCCTGTGTAAAAATATCACAATTTAATTTCTAAAAGGTACTTTGAAGTTGGTGTCGGTAAAGAAAGGAGGTTAAAGTTAAACTATTGGGTTGCAAGTCCCAGACACTGCTGCAGCCTGCAACAACACTCACACACTCACCCTGTACGGTGTTATTATAAAGTGTTAGATAGTTTCTTCTTCTATTTTTTTGATGTAATAAAAAACGTATTTTTTTTAAATTAGTCGAGGCCAGTCGTGGCGCAGAGCATAAAGTGTGACTGTAAACGCGTATGGTTGTGGGTTCGATTCCCACTGGATGAAATGAAATATATATTTATTTAAATTTATATTTCCATTTCTTCGCTCTGGTGTCGAGGCAGAGCGTGGCAAATTCTATAATTCGGCGGAAAGGAGAGAGTAAAGGATCTTAACACTTCTTAACCTCAGCCTACTCTGGTACATGCGCGCGAAAGCAGCGTGAAAACAGTGGAAACAGCGTGAAGCTGTAAAAAAAATCCAATTATCCTTCAAATAACAAAAAAACAAGACAAACAAACAAACAAATCATGGAAGTACATAATATTTCTTATATATTTGCTAAACATTACATAAAACTTGTATAACAATTGACACATACTAAGGCCGTCTTAGAGGCCAGTATTAAAATCTAACCAAACTGAAAGATACATACAAACGTACATTATGTATAGAATTGTAGATATTTTTAAACTGGTTATAAGAAATAGAGGATTGCCTTGTACGTCTTTGATCTTCCTTGTAATACTAGAAGAGATTAGTTATGCAGTTGTCGCCGGAAATTGATATAACAATATAATATTCAAAGCACAGCGTTCAGTTCCGCCAATTAACACGCAATGTTTCGGTGGTGCGTAGAGAACGGAGTGTTAATTAGTCTTAGCACATAGTACCCGCTTAAAGCAGGGTAGGCTAGACTAGAGACTTTAGATACTCCGTTCACCACTTTCAGCTCAATATTCGAGACATTTATAATTGAGTGGCAGAACTCAACGCCGCGCTTTGCTTTGTTACAGGAGATTTTTTTTATCAGGTTCATGCTGTATCCCGTACACAGCAGGGTTGGCAGAGGGAACCTAGTGTTAAGTCACGTGTAGTGTTAAGTGAGTAGTAGAACTCAAAGCCGCGCTTTGCCTCAACACCAGAGCGAAGAAATGGAAATATAAATTGAAGTAAATATTTCATCTCCTCGAGTGGGGATCGAACCCACAACCAGTCGGTTTTACAGTGACACTTTGTACCCCTGCGCCACGACCGGCCTCGGAGAAAAAAAATGACAATAATTTATTATCCGAGTAGTTATCGAACCCATAACAATCGAGCTTACAGTGAGATACAGTGACGGCCTCGAAGTTTTAAAATAAGTTACAAAAAAATCGACTCAAAAACCTTTCGTCATAGCTTGAAGTGAACGTATGGCTCAGCTGATTGTAACACGGTGTCAAGTTACTCGAAAGGTGCGAGTTAAAATTAACCTAAAAACTATTGGAATGGAATTTTAAAATATTTAACTAATTGTCGTAACTCAACGCCATATTTTGTTTGTACACTTTTGTTTGTAAACGTTAAAAAGCTGTAGAACTGTAAAGTTTTATTTGAATTTGTACAGTAGTTTTTGTATCAAAGTGAACCAAAGAACCATCCTCACAAATTTTTACATTTATTAGCACGATTACCTCCACCTGGAATAGAACCCCAAACCAATCAATTTTTACTTCCCCATATAAAACAACGTATAAAGTAAAACAAATATGACAATGTAATGTAGTAGCAAAACTAAATTTAGTCACGTTCAGAATTGCCTTTGCAAATCCAAGGCTGCATCTATGAAAGTAATTACTGTTTGTAATGAGAATTTTATTAGGAGGCTAGTTTACTTTGTTTTGTATGGTTATGTGGTAACGTGCCTAATTGCGATAATTGTGGGTTTGAATTAGCTCGATTTAAGATTTTTAGAATTCCGTACGTTAGAAAAAAACCGAATCCTTGTAGGAATGGACCCGCGTATTTCCTGTCTATGTAAACCATTTATATCGAGATCGTCGTGAAGATATCAATCATTCAGATCTAGGGTCCCTTTAGAGCACAGAAGAAATGTAAGCTTCTAAATCAGCGCAGTCAAAAATATGAGCATTTATGCATACATTTTGCTGCATTTCGTATGATATTCACCGCGTAATCAAAACCTGCAGGATACTTCTTGTATACCTACAGTTATGAGATTAAGCGCCATGTGAGAACTTTTTTGTATTGTACACATATAAAGTAAAATTTAAGTTTGACAACTTGTACTTCCCGTTAATTCCGAGATCAGTAGGTACTACACTTTCGGCGGGAGAGTCCAACTCACATTTGACAGATTTTTTCAGCTTTTCATAGCTCCCACATGTGGCATAATAAATAGAGAGAAATTAATGTAATCTAATGCTTAGACATACAGTTTTCCATTAAATATTTGTATTTAAGGATATATCATATTAAAGACCAAGATTGAAATAATCTTAGCGCAGTGATATAAGCTTGTAAGCGCGATGGTAGTGGTGTCGATTTTCACTCGGTGAAACCAATTATCTAATATTGTCATTTCTTTGCTCTGGTATCAAGGTAAAGCATGACCCATTGGCCACTCAACACGAATTCAGTAGAGTGGAAAACGAAACATTTTATCACTAGGTTCCCTTCCCTTGCCAACCCTACTATATACGGGATACAGCGCCAAGTTGATTGTCGTAATACATATATCCTGTATTATATTGAAGACCGTGCAAAGTGGAGTGTTGAGTGTAGAGAGAAAGTAAAATCGGAAAGCAGACCCTTGCAAAAAAAAGCCAGGACTAATGCCAAATAGAAAAACAAATTCAAACTGATTAACTGATATACTTTTGTTCTAAAATCCGATAAAATACAGACAAGTTATCCACAGAAACATCATTTTCATCAAATCTTACATCCACTTTAGTAACTTCAAATAATAAGCGTAATAATTATATAATAACAGCACGAATCGAGTAAACTATAAAGTAAATGCACACGTTACAAAACTGCAAAACGAAAATGAAACGGATTTCATAATTTTCTCAAACAACAAAGGCCTATGAGAAACGTTGAACTGTCGCGAACGCAACACTTGGACAAAAAGAATTGAAATATGGCGCTTTATGCAGTTAGTACTTATATGTTCAGGTCGTTGTGCTGCAGTGGGATGATTTCTCGTTGTAAATCGATGGTTATAGGTTTATCTAGAATCAAAGTACGGCGTTGAGTTCCCCGCTATCACGCAATATCCCGAAAAGTTGGGCGAAAAGCGGGGAGTGTTTTAAGCGTATTCTGCCTACTGCAGCGCGACAGTCGTAGGTTTTAATCGTTTTTCAAAATTGGCATCTATTCTAATTTATACTTTCGTACTTACCAATGACCTGACCAAGAGGACTTTGAAGTTAAATTTTAGGTGGTACAAGGAAGAACGGGAGATATATCAGAGAGTCGGTACAGAAACGAGCTCCGACAGTGGAGTCGAGCGTTAATAATTATTTAAAAGGGCCCCTGAAACCTACACCTGGGTTCCAAGTCTCAGGCACTGCTCCGAGATTCTCATGCTTCCGACAGAAAGTAGGAAACATCCGCAAGGTGCACAACAGCAAGGTGAACCCATGAGGTGATAAAAAGTTTCTTATCTCTTACACGTATTTAAGTCCAAAGTTATTATTATTATAATATTTAATAATTAGCTTCACGCTTTATCTCGTACACAGGGAACCTAGTGTTAAGAAACTCCGTTCCACAATATAAATAAAATAATATAATAATAAATCCGTATAATAAAAACTATATACTACGCAAAATATCCAAGATAATACTAAATTATTATTCAATTTGTTAATGATTTTATATTAACAAACAAAAAATGACAAAACAATTAAGTAAATTGGGTCAATGTCATTTTCTATTAAATTAACAAATATCAAGTCATCAATAAAAAAAGTAGATCAATCGATTTCTTAATAAATGAATGTTTTCCATTTATTTTCTTAATGTCAACAATTCATTACTAGACTTTACTAGAAATTTTAATTCTATTCTACAAATATATAGTTTTTTTCACATTGTATCTTTCATATAGCAGTGTAGACAGAAGGGCCCTAGTATTAAGACATTTCGTATCCCATTTTGCGCAAAATTTTCGAGACATTGTGTATTGAGCGGGACATAACACTTTGTCTTCGTACTAGTAAGAAGACAAAGCGTTGAGTTTTTTTGGTTGTCTTCATAATAATTATTTTCCCTAAGCAGGAATAGATTCCACAAACGTTCCACGTATAATCAGACACTCTGCTGCTGCGTCACAGTAACCTGAAACATATTATCCATACTAATATTTTTACATAAATATTTTACTGCACTACTTTTTTAATTTGAAGCTGTCGTAGTGTCGTGATCCTATAAAGGTTCCGTTTCTTTCTTTAGAGGTACGGAACCCTAAAACAATATATTTCAAGAAACACCAGGTATTTTTTCCATATATAATTGATACAATAACCCAGTGACAGGCTCCACACGCAGTCACTGACGCGTATCGGTATTGACCTTCTTTGCGTGCTAGTGTTATACATGTTATGAACACGACGAGCGTAGAAAATTGCATTTCGTGATTGATATTGTGGTCATGAGAAAAAATACGTTTTGTACGTTTATATGATTTAAAAAACGTTACACACATTTTTTAAGGGTTTCGTACGTTAAAAGAAAAATTGCTTGTATAAACCACTTTGATGTTTGTCTGTCTGTCTTTTCGTTGGTCTGTTGTACTTCCTGTTGATTTATAATCATAAAAAATTGTATGGAATCCTCGATGGGCAAGTTCGACTCGCATTTGACTAGTCTTTTTTTCGGTTTTGTATTTTGAATTTTCTAGAGACTAATAGAACATACACGCACACTACAACCCTATGATTTATATTCTACAACCATCTTTTTTATTTTTTTCAAAGTTATTACCTTATATTTTTATCTGCTACTCAAACTAGGCTTAGAATTATTAGTATTAGAACTATTATATATTATATTTATACATTTCATTCCTAAAAAAGTCAACATTCCTTTGCTTAATTTTTTTTTATTTGCCTTACGTTAAAGAGCCCACAAACATCTTCTGCGGTCAGATAATATCAACTCCACTTCGATGTTATTTCTACAAAGAAAAAAGTATATAACCAAAAAATACTAAGTTCGAAGTCACGATTTAAATTTATTTTAAATGCTTCATGGTTTATCCGAATATTTTGTAAGACTTGATAGTATGAAATTGAACTTAGGCCTTTTATGGACAACACTGATCTTCCAAGTAGTTTTGTGCTGTACCTGTGGTCGGACTTACCCCTCGCACTTAGTGTTCAAAGGGCCCAGTCGTGGCCCAGAAACACAAATTGTGATTGTGTGTGAGGTTGTGGGTTCGATTCCCATTCGAAGAAATAAAATGTTTTTATATTTCCATTTCCTCTGATCTGGTAACAAAGCAAATCGCGGCGTTGAGTTTCACCATTCAATACACAATGTCTCCAGAATACGGCGTAAAAATTGAGAACGGAAGTGTCTTTACGGAAGCGGAGCGTCTTAATACTAGATTCCCAGGTTCCCTCAGCCTACCCTGCTATGTGCGGGATACAGTGCAGCTAAATAAAGAAAAATAAGAAATACACAATCAGGAACTACAAAAAAAAAAATTCTGGTTGTTAACTGACCGTCGTCTAAGTCGTTTAAGTGCGCCTAAGTGTTAACGTTTACAATACAAACTTTAAAGGTCATTCTGTAATAGCTGTAAATATTGGACTTAAAATTTTGGGTTGCATAAGACTATTTTCACAATACATAATGGATAAACATAAAAATAAAATATTATATTTTGAAAATTACAATAATATTGATTATAATTTAGAATTTATTAGTAATGTACCAAAACTTAATTTAAACATGTAAAATGGAAAAATCCGTCAGCTCTCACGGTTCTACCACTCAAATGGACAACGGAGTGTTTTGAAATTATTTTTCCCCCTCATAGCAGGGTAATCAGCCTAGCATCATTATTTAACTTGATACTGCTTTCTTGTATATAAATAATTTTATTTCCTTTATCCAGCAAAACAAAATACGTCGTTAAAGTAGGGAAGTAATGTACTCACTAAATCCATAAGTAACGTTCACCTTTTCAAAATATCAAAAAAGCAGGTCACATTTCACAAAAAGCGTTTGTCCGAGTCAGTATTTCGTAACAACAGGAAAGCCCAATGCCGCTTCGTGATGGCAGAAAGAATGTACAGAGTACGAACCATTCTGTGTTTGTTGACTTGTGGATGTAATAATTTTTTAGCTTCCCGCCGTATCCCGCACATATCGGGGTAAGCTGAGGGAACCTGGGGACCTTGTGTTGAGACACTCTATTGCTATTGAAAAATAAAAGAATGAAATAGTTACAATGTAATATTAAAATGCCATTGAGTCGTCGTGGCGTGCCATTGAGTGGCACAGGGACTTACAGGGATCAAGTTGTGAGTTCAATCTTGAAATTATATTTAAAATTAAGTTCATTTATTAAGGAAAGGTAAACCGCGGCAATCAGTTCCACCACTGAACACGCAATTTCCCAAATTCATGTAGAAAGATTATTTTTTTTTACAAAAACGTAAAAAATAAACTTTGTTACCTTGTTGATTATGATTGACAGACAACCTATACGAAACTATTGGTAGGAGAGTATCAAAAGAGATTTTCCCAAAATTCCCATGGGAATAGAAAACAACGTGATATTGGATTTTATTTCATCAAGTACATATAAAGATGCAGCTAAGTCTCAGTAGATGGAGCTAATATCTTTTTAAAATCATAAAACTAGTTTGGAAGTATCCAATTTACACTTTCCAATAGTTCAGTCAATCACCTTTCCCGTCTGTTTATTTAGATATCTTCTAAACAGTTAAACAGACTGACAGACATCTTGTTTACTATTTAAATTATTATATATAAGTATACATACATTTACAAGAAGCGAAGAAAGAAATAAAAACAATCTTCTATTCCATATATGAATACTAAATGAGGATACGTGTAAAAGTATGATTTTGGGTGTCAAAACCACAAGCACGAACGTGCGACTGTAAACGTGACAGGTTGTAGGTTCGATTCCCATTCGAGCAAATTAAATATTTAATATTTTGATTTCGTCGTTGGTAATGACGAAAAGCGCATAGTAGAGTTCCCCCACTCAACAAGCAATACTTTTAGAATTTGACGGAAAGTGGAGAACACAGTGTCTTAACACTAGGGTCCCTCTGCCTAACCCGGCTATGGGCGGGATACGGGGCAAAGCTTAATAAAAATAAAACACCCACCGATATAATACACATTATAAATGTATAATATCAATTATTTACGTGTAATAGATATTTTTTACAATATTCTATTCTATTTTAGAAAACACATAAAAAAAATAAAATAGCAGGTCTTGAACCCTGACCTCTCGGAAACTTTCCGGCTATATATACTTAACAGATTAAAGCACTAATTCATCAATACATTTTCTAAAGTATATTCCGATTTTTACTATTTTCAAAGTATATTAAATAATACTTTAAAAATGCCAGAAACGTTCTATTCTATTCAATTCTATACAATTTACCAAGAAGCAACAATCAATCTCCCTAGTTGTAACCATAACCAGTTGTTACAACATTGTTATACGTCACTCCAGCTCGTGAGTGCTAAATATCGGATATTTTGTGTACCGTTAGACCATCGGTTCCCAACCAGTGGTCCGTGGACCAGTAGTGGTCCGCAGCAGCTAAAATATGGTCCGCGAATGATTTAAAATTTTTGTAAAACATAAAATATTTTGGCATTTAAATTTAATATACTTTGAAATTCATTGATTTTAATATTTACTAAAAAAATTCACACACCCTATCATACAAAATGTCAGATTTTTTTTTATTTTTGACTTTGAAATTAAACTTTCTGTTTAATTATTAATTTAGTTTTATTATACCTACAAAGTGGTCCCTGCTAACAACAATTCTATAAAAGTGGTCCCTTATCAAGATAAATTGGGAACCCCTGCGTTAGACGGTGGCCGTTCGCCTTTTCTTTTGTTGGTTCCTTGTGCATTATTGGATTTAATGTTGTGGTCGAGTTGCTACTGTCTATTTAATAGTTAATTGATGTAATTTTTGAAGTTTTGTGAGAGTTTTGATAATTTTTCAGTTGAAAGTAGTTTGTTTTTTAGTTATTATATTTTGCTTTTTGAACATGTGTTTGAGGTCTCCGTGGCGCAGGGGTGCAGTGCTTGAATGTAAACGCGACAGTTTTGGATTCGATTCCCTTTTGGGGCTTAACAAGACAAAAAGCCGCGTTAAATTCCGCCACTTAACACGTAATGTCTCGAAAATTGGGTGGAAAATGAAGAACAGAGTGTCTTAGCACTAAGGCCTACGCCTGTCCTGCGATATCCGGGATAAAGCGCGGCGAAGCGTGGTTTTGCTACTCAACACGTAACGCCTCCAGAATTCGCTGGAAAATGGGGAACGAAAAGGCTCCCTTTTGCCTATCCTGCTGTGTTCGGGATGGAACGCGATGTTAAAAAAATCTCTTATGACAATGGTGACATAATAATTACTTTTTATTAAAGCCACGAACGAACTGATAAATTAAGACGATGACATTTCTTTTTAATGAGTTGTACGGCCTTACTTATGTATGTCAATCACACTGACATTTTAAAATAAAACCTTAAAAATTGCACACCTGCTAACTAAGAAGCCGTCGTGTTGCAGCGGGGCAGCGTCTCACTGTAAATATAATACGACAATTGTGGATTCGATTACCAAAAGGGAAAAATAATCTTATCAAATTGTTTTTCCGCTTTAAAAGATAAGCCGCAACATTGAGTCCTAGCATTCAAGAAGAAGAAAATGGAAAATGTAGTTTATTTATAATTGGACCTCTATCCTATTATCCAAAGAGGAGCACTCCTGTGGGGAGGGTAGGATAAGAGAAGCTCTTCATTTATTTTAATATAGGTTGCAGTAGTCATCGCCTGCAATTCGTTGTTTGCAAGGGCTTTCAGGCGTTAAATGGAGTTTTCAGCTGTGAACATCTCCTCTCTTAGTGCTCCCCTACACTCTCTAGCCTACCTACATACATAAAAAAAATAAACTTTCTTAGCCCAGTAATTTTGGACGTGTTAAATTGTTGCTAAAAACAAGTAATCTGAAACAAAAAAGGGTGCTATTATTTAAAACGACCAACACGTGAAAGTAGGACAGTTATGTAATGATGAGACGATGAAGGACGATCGAGAAATATTACGTTAAACTTACTTCTTGAATGAAATTCTTCAATATTGAGAAATATATGTATACGTTGTATATCTCGATAGATGGATCAATGGTTGTCTGTGGGTAGAGGACCTCGGAACTTATCCATTTCACCTCTATATATGTGCAGTGGTGTTCAGTAGTTCATCAGATATTTAGGAATTTGTGATTTTTTGGAAAAAATCCGATTATTCGCGCAGTAATTTAAAAGTATCGCTCTATAAATATTGGAAATAACATCAACATAAAAATTATTTAAAAAAAATCCCTCAAGGCCGGCTCAAATACAACATGTATAAATTTTTCTGTCTGTCTGTCTGTTAAAACACTTTATCTCATGAACGCCTGGAGATATCGATTTGAAATTCAAACCATATACCTCGATCTACGGTCGTGTGATTTCCTGAAAAAACAACGTATTTCTATATTTACTTAAAAAAAAGTTGTGGCCGTTTTTATAACAAAAACGCGTATTTTGACACTATAAAAGGACTATGAAATTTGGCAGTTAGCACCTACAGGTAGTACTGGTTCAGAGAAAAAATCTGAAAACTATAAATTTGTGTTTAAATCCTAAAAACAGTAGTCTTAAAAGAGGGCAAAGTATGATGTTAAAGTCGCTCGCGTATGATGCTAAATCAGACGAAAGGGCTCTGGCTAAAAGCCAGGCCGGGGACAGGGAAAGCTAAGCCTGAATTTAAGAAAAAACTCGAGAATACCAATTTTTGTACGGAACTCTCGATGGGCGAGCCCGATGAGCGCTTGTTAAAATATATTTCTGCAAAACCATAAATACACACTTGAATTTTTTTTAATATTATTAATAGTCAAGTAATATATATTTTTTTTATTTTAAAATGAGCAAAAGTACATTCTTTTATGTTCTTTGATTCACGTTACACCTGTAATTTTGTTTCGTATTAAACAACCGACAATTTCATATATTATAATTATAATTTATATGAGATATTTTAAGATCCCTCGCAAAGAAGGCTTTTTGAGCTTTCAACGAGTTTTAAATTGAAAATGAAGAATTAAATTATTTCTCTTTTTTATATTTTACTACTTACTAGTCTTCTGCTCGTGGCGTTGCCCACGTGGTTTTGACTTTCTTATAACATTTTTTTTGTAGTTATCTATAATTTTAACAAATTAATAAACATTCATTTTTTATTAATTGAGAGTTTCAAATTATTACACTTATTTTTCATATAAACTCTCAATTTATATTTTCCTTGGGAGTGAATTTTCAAAAAACCTTTTTCTCTATCTCTGGATATTTTAGTCACTTCACAGTTTTTTTTTAACTTTACGTTATATCTCGTTTATAGCAGGGTAAGCAGAGGAAACCTGAGAACGTAGTGCATATATATATCTAATATAAAAGTACGTCGCCATATTGTAGTTTCTACTTACTTGGCTGAAACGGTCGAGTCACATCCGGGGGAATGGTTAAAAATAAATATTTTTTTCCTTGCTCGCATCCTTTCTCCAAAGAAAGGATCGCATTGGGTTTTCCCACAATTTTTTTTTATTTTCCGTTATAAAAGAATAGGCCGGTAGAGCCTAGTGTTAAGGCACTCCGCCTCTGCCTAAATTTGAGAATTTTATGTATCGGAACTCAATGCCACGCCTTCTCTACTCAATGAATATATAATTGCATTTAAATTTCTGTCTTTTAGTATACTTACTCTGTCAACCTACAAAAAACAAGGCAATCGGGGCGGTGGAATCGACGAAAACATATATAAAATGTTCTCTTACGTAGAAACACCCCGCGGCTTGCCTGGAAAATGGTATCCCAGGTGAAATCCCAGTCCGCTTGACGGCCGCAAACCGATGTTCGAGTGTCACACGGGGCGCCCTTTCCGCCGTTGACATCCTCACAGGCAGTCACATAGTACTTGCATTTCATCAGGGACAGAGTACCTTATTCCCTACTCAACCGGTGTCGCTGTAAAAGCCAGTAGGTCTAACAGAATTATCCTCAAGTTCGAAAAAGAAAAAAGAAAATTGAAATACCAACATTTTTATATAGCTATATTTAAGCCACTTAACAAGTCAAATTTTAAATTTTAACTTCAAATAAATAAAAAAAATTAAAAAAATGACCGCATGTTCGTCGACGCGGAAGAAGTCAGGCTCCGTCAAGCATGACATACAAAGAAGAAATAATGGCCAAAGTATAAACATAATTGTGGGTGTCGGTAATAACAGGATATAATTATTACAAGTTTTCATATATAGAAACCTATGTTTGTTAAATCACAGATTCAAAAAATATATTTATTGAGCTTAAATACTAGAAGACCGTTAAGGCGCAGGGCGTGTTGACTGTAAGCGTGGCGGTTATGGGTTCGATTTCCACTCGGGGAATGTAACATAATTTCCTCGATCTGTAACGAGGTAAAGCTAGCTGTAATATATATATNTATATATATATACATATACATATATATATATACATATACATATATATATATATATATAGTATAAAAATTACCTAATAGGTATGATACAATTAACGAACGAATGTAATTTGCACTTTTCTAAAATATTGCAGGAATTTGCGCAATGCAAGTTTGTAATAAAAGCCATAAAAACAAAAAAGAAATTAATAATAATGTATGCGACATTGACATATTTAAATTTTATTATAAAAAAATGCAATTACGTCATTGTTTCACCAAATACATATAATACACTACCACCATGCCACTATCGCTTGTACTAAATAACTTATAGAATTTAGATCAGTCCTTCACATTATCTACGGTTGGCTAATATATGTATGTACATTTATGTCGTCGTAGTAAATAACTATCATATAAGAAATGTATGTCTTAGATTTTTTCTTGTTTCACACTGTCTTCCCCTTAGAGGGAACCTAATGTTGACACACTCTGTTCAACATTGTCCGCTCAATTTTCAAGACATGACGTGGCGCACCGAGACACTTATTTTCGAGATATTGCGTGTTGAGTGGACTCAATGCAGCGCTTAGTTTTATTATTAGATCGAGAAATGAAGATAACTCCTTCCCCCCAAGTGGAAATCGAAACCATAATCGTCGCGTTTACACCAGTGCCTCTGCGTCTGGTGTGACTTATTTATAATGACCTAATAATTAGGTATTTTTATCATAATTTAACCTTAATACCCATAAAGGTGAACTGGTTAGTCTAAAACACATATAAAGTTGTCTAGAGAAAGCTCCACGGGCAGTATTACACAATATCACCATTCACCTGGCACGTGGACGTGGAGCAATCATACTAGGAACTTCAAATATTTATTTATATTAGATGGGCGTTTTTTTTAGTTTTGTTTTAAAACATATTTTATAAAAAGGAGGTTTTGCTTAAGATATGTTTATCGTTCTATTAAAATGAAAATCACTTTCTGTGTGTATTTGAGGTGGTAGTGGCGGAGCAATACGGTTTTTGACTGTTCAGCTCAGTTCTCACTTGGAGAACAGAGTTATATTCATTTCTTCTCTCTGGATTCGAGGCAGACCGCGGCGTTGAGTTTTGCCACTCAAAACGTCCATAATACCTCCAGAATTCGGCGAAAAAGGGGAAATAGATTGTCTTAGCAGTTAGCACTAAATTCCCTCTGCTTACTCTGTTGTAATGGGGATATAGCGTGCAACTGAAAAGAAATCCAAACAACTTATAATTAATTATAAATAACTCCTAAGTTTTATGATTATACAACTATGACAAGTGGGTCAAATTCAGTTTACTATATATTTACAAAGCGACCTATTAAAAAAACATGTTAAAATGAACATTTGATTAAAATCTATTTCGAATTACTTTATATAGCATCACGCTGTATCCCGCAAACAACAGGGTAGGCACAGGGAACCTAGCATTAAAACACTCCAGTCTCCATTTTCCACAGAATTCTGGAGGCATTGGGAGTTGAACCCACAACCTCTCTCGTTTAGTCAGACTTTATGCCACTGCGCCACGAGTGGCCTCACCTGGAATTGCTTTATAAAATCAATAGAAACGCAAACCAAATTGCACATATTTTATACAAGATTAGTAAGAACTGAGAGCATATGTAATTGATGTAAATTTAAACAGTTGCACCGAGACGGACTCGGTTTACATACAAAAGAATTCGACTTCGTTACTGGCTGTAGTTACGACACTGTAACAATATTTACTTAACCTGCCCTACTTTAAATATATCGATATATAAGATTGGTGATTATTTTTTTTAAGAGTGTTTCGTCTTTTTTTTTTGTTTTTATCGGGGTAGGAAGAGAAAACATAGTGTCTTGACTCTGTTCTTTGGTTTCCGACTGAAATAAGAACACAGTGAATAAGCGGGAATCAAGCCGCTTCATTTTACTACAACTGGAAAAGAAGCGCAGCGCATATTGCCGAATTTTATTATAAATGTGATAGTTGCGGGTTCGAGGCGCATTTGGAAGAATAAATATTTCATATTTCATTTCCTCGCCCTGGCATTCCACAACCAGGCACTCAATTTTACTTTTAAATTTATATTTCCATTTCTTCGCTCTGGTGTCGAGGCAAACCGCGGCGTTGAGTTCCGCCACTCAATACGCAATGCTCCAAAATTCGGCGGAAAGTGGGAAACGGAGAGTATTAACACTAGGTTAAGTCTGCCTACTCTGCTGTGTACGGGAAACAGCGTGAAACTGTTGAATATCTGTAATTACAATTATATGAGCAAGCCTTCCTAAATATTTAATAATAAAATTATAGTATATAAACTAAGTCGGTCAAAATCTCAAATATATTTTTTAATTATTACGTTTCTTGTAAAATACTATAAGGAAACATAAAAGTTTGAACGTAGTGGGATTCGAACCAGCGCCTCTTGACTTCGTTCAAGAGGCGCGGGTTCGAGAAATTTAAATTTCCGCTACGTTAAAATATTTATATCTATATTTTCTAACTGTGTAATGATACTTTAGGAATGTTAAAACATTTCTATTGTAGTTCCAGTAACGCTTTATCGATATGATCTAACATAATCTAAAGGCCACCAGTTCAAATCTCAATGACAATATAATTGCAAATCAATTCGCCACTGTGCAAAGTGGGCAATGTATTTTCGAATAGGAAAAGGAAACCTAATGTTAAGACTCTCCATATTCTTTAAAAAGTTGGATTGGTGGCGGAATGGCGACACCGAAGAGGTTAAGACTTTTTTTTTTTGCAATTCGATCAAAGCTTCACGCTGTATCCTGTGAGTAACATAGTAGGCAGAGGGAGCTTAGTGTTAAGACACTTCGATCTCCACTTTTCACCGAATTCCGGAAACATTGCGTGTTGAGTAGCGGAACTCAATGCCAAACTTGGCCTGAAAAAAAAAGTCTGAAATATAATAAATCATGAAATTATCACGATTTAAGATGAACTAGAAGAATAACTTTAATAACTTAAATTTGACAAACTGAAATTTGCGGGTGTATGCAGTCATTTTGTGTGCAATGATCTATAAATATTAATTTGTAATAGGATTTTCTCTTCTTTTTCTTCTCTTCAGGTATGGAATCCTAAATATAATTGGTACAAGACAAACTCACGCAAAATTCGAATCCGTGACTTTCGCTTCTAGCTATTGCTACTGCACCCTAGTACCTGTAATTAGAACTTATACTAAACTCGTTTGATGAAGTAATAGTAATGATAGACATTATATAATTTATCTTTCTAATATGTATTACGACATCTATGTACTAACTGCTAAGTCATTAAGAAGTGCCTTATGGTACAGTGATAGAGAGCTTATACGTTTAAAGTTCGGGTTGCGGGTTCTGTTCCCTTTATTTTTTTTATTACTCAAAATATAAGAATTAATATAATAAAAAATATTAATTTGTATCACAGTCTATTCAACTACCCAAGCATTTGCATATATTATACATGTACCCTCCAGAAATACTTCGATTTAGATGAAACTTAGACAGTTTCCTGAAAAGAAATACACTGAATTTTAATAAAGTTTCTAAAATATTTCATAACAGACACGTAAACATACAAAACTTACAAAATTATTAGCTTTTTCTAACTTTCTAGGCAGAGGAAAAGTAGTGTTAAGACACTCATTACTTGTTGAGTGACGGAACTCACGCTTCGGTTGACCTTATTGCCAGAACGAATCAATGAAAATGATTCATTCCCTTCATTCTCAAATGAGAATCGAACCCACAACCGTTACGTTAATAGTCACACGTTGTGACATATTACCAAACTGGCTTCTTTAATATAAAAATTAAATTCATTAATATAATAATCTTATTTTTTGTTTCAGACTGAACAATGTGGAGATTGGTGATGATGGCGGCGTTGGTCGCGACCGCGCGCGCCAAGCAGATACCTTCTAAAACCGGTGAGACATTAAGTACATTAAATATTATTTTCTTATTTATTAATCGAGTGAAAACTGAAGAAAAGAAAAAGAGTGTTTTATCTCTACATTCTTTCTCTATAAAAAAAATAAACAATTTTACATAATCTACGACTACATAGATATTTTAAATTCTTCTAGACTAAGATACTGGTCTTAATAGGTTGAAATTTGGCCCGTAGGCAGGTTAGAGAATGTAGAAGAGCGCTCATAGAAGATGTCCCGAAATTCCTACAGAAACGGAATTTTCCTTTATTAACCGCCTTTCTTTCTGGAAGGAGAGACCGAGAGAGAGAGATATTACATATTTATTAACTATATTTTTTATGTTTATCGGACGATTTCTCCGTCATAAGTCTTAAAGTCTCCGAAAACAAAGTTGAGGGTTACTAGTATACTCATATAATACTATCACAATAATCTTCCGAAAAATGAGAACGTTTTGTTTCAAAAGAATCAATAACATCTTTCACTTCAAACTAAAGTATATCGTTTTTATGTTATTTTTAGAGTTCAACGAACGTTGCTATATATTTTGCTTTGCTTTTTGCGATGGATTCTGTTTTATAAAACTTTAGAGGTGCCAAGATTTATTGATAGCCTCAAGTATTGAATATTATAAGGCGATGTTACTGGTTTTATTTCAGTTTAAACTTTATATTTTTGCTTGCAAATCAGCTTTACACTGTATCCGCACTCAGCAGGGTAGGCAGAGGGAACCTAGTGTTAAGACACTCCGTTCCCCATTTTCAGCCGAGTTCTGGAGGCATTGCGGGTTGAGGAGTGGCAGAAGTCAACGCCGCGCTTTGCCTCGACACCAGAGCGAAGAAATAAAAATATAAATGAAAATAAATATTTTATTTCCTCGAGCGGGTATCGAACCCACAACCAGTCGTGTTTGTAGCCACACTTTGTGCCCCTGCGCCACGACTGGGCTCAAAATTTTCAGACTAGTTTAATTTCGACTACCACGCCAATTTACCAGCATTTCTCCTACCGGAACTTGAACTCGCAACCATCATCATATATTACAAGGAACTATTAATTACATTAGAGTAGAAAGCACGGAACCGTGTGTAGCGTGACGCCGCCTTTACTATCCGTTATATCTATATACTTCCTTTCAGTCACTGGAGCAAGACGATATTGAAATATATCTTTTTATATATAGAAGGTCCATAAATGATGAATTTGAATCTGTAAATTTTGAGTAACTCGTCCAAATCCTTTAGCCATTTGGGCAGGAATTGGAGTTGGTCTAGTATTTGGACGTTTTATCCAAAATTCTATTCACCTATAGGGTTCACGTTCTATTCCATATATATAAGCAGAGGGGACCTGGAAATCTAGTGCTTAGACGGTCTGTTTCTCTCTTTCTGCTTGAGTAGCGGAACTTAAATATACCTATAACCTTATACTTATATTAAGGAAATTGTTACCGAATTTCTGCCGATTTCTGGAGGCATTTCGTGTTGAGGGGCAGAACTTAACGCCGCGCTTTGCCTTGACATCAGAGCGAAGGAAATGGAAATATAAAAATAAAAATTAAATTAGCTTCACGCTGTATCCCGCACACAGCAGGGTAGGCAGAGGGAACCTAGTGTTAAGACACTCCGTTCCCCATTTTCTGCCGAATTCTGGAGGCATTGCGTGTTGAGTGGCAGAACTCAACGCCGCGCTTTAACCTCGACACCAGAGCGAAGAAATGGAAATATAAATTTAAATAAATAATTCGTCTCCTCGAGTGGGGGCCTACAACCAGTCCGTTTTACAGTCACACTTTGTGCCCCTGCGCCACGACTGGCCTCATCCATAATATCTGAATAATACACAGTTAACATTCCAAGAGTTTTATTTATCCCATTCTTTTACAGAACTAGCTACAACCTCAGTAGCGACGGCAACAGAACCGGTCACTGAGTGGCCAGCACCCCTCGCGCCCCTCGACACCCTCGCGGTCGCGTGCGAAAAGGACAACATGCATGTCACCATCTCTCTCGCACACACTCGACCTCATCCTAATAGGTATGTGTTTATTATTATTTATTATATTAATAATATATAATAAACAGTATATATAAGTAGGTATTTCTGTTTGTTTGATGTAAGAAAATAATAACAAATAAAGCTTTATTACACTATTTAAAAATATTTATAGGATAAATATGTATGGAATTAATGTCTATTGAATGTGATGCAGGATAGCTGCCAGTTTATGTTATAATTAAATTATACTCTTTGAAAAGAGCAACTGTTGAGTTTCTTGCCGGTTCTTCTCAGCAGAACTGCCTTCCGAACCGGTGGTAGCTTTTTTGTTTATATGTTCATTCGACGATTCCAAAATGCTTGTAATAGTCTATTTTAATAAAGAATATTTTGAATTTGAATTTAATGGAGCCCTCTTTCAACAATTTATTTTTTACACGCTTTTTCCCGCATAATAGGGTAGGTTGAGGAAACCTAGTGTTGAGACAGCCGTTGTACACTTTCCATCTAATTTTCTTTAATGATGTATATGGGAATATTGTTAAAATAATATACTAATTAAAAATTAAAATCTAACTTTAATAGAAGAGGTATTATAAAAAAAACTTATTTCAATTCCATAGGTAAACATCCTTTTTCTTTAAAAAATAACATAAAGCTATAATCATATTATATTCTGTAAATAGCTATATTTTCCGTTTTAAATAGAGGTATATATTCCCTTAAAATATTCTCTTATTGCATATTCCAAGCAAGGACGTAAAAATAGAACTAAAAGGCTCATATGACCAGCGTTGCTGTGGTTGGTTCACGTTTTAGTGGTCAAGGCACTTTATACAAACTAGCTTTTGTAACTAACTGCATAATTATAGTCTAATATAAATCTATTCTAAGTTAGACAACGTCGAAATGTGTACAAGGGAACCCGGAAACCTAGTATTGAGACACTTCTCCAGTTTCCACTGAATTCTGCAGGCATTGTGTGTTGAGTGGTGGTGACTCAACGACGCGCTTTGCCACGATAGAGAGAGAAAATGATAGTATTAAATATTTCATTTATCTCGAGTGGGAATCGAACCCATAACACGTCACGTCATGTCACGTTTATAGTGGCACGCTTGTGCTCTTGCGCCGCCACCGATTTTTGATTAATATAAAATTATCGCCATTAATATAAAATTGAGGCCAGTCGTGGCGCAGCGGCACGAGGTGTGACTGTAAAACCGACTGGTTGTGGGTTCGATCCCCACTCGAGGAGATGAAATATTTACTTAAATTTATATTTCCATTTCTTCGCTCTGGTGTCGAGGACAAGCGCGGCGTTGAGTTCTGCCACTCAACACGCAATGCCTCCAGAATTCGGCAGAAAGTGGGGAACGGAGTGTCTTAACGCTAGGCTCTCCTCTGCCTACCCTGCAGTGTGCGGGATACAGCGTAAAGCTATAAAATTATCGCATTCGACCTCAAATGGCAATAATAATCATAACAGTGAATTTGGACCTATAGCTGTAGCGCTTATTGACACACGTGACAACTACAAAACCCTAGTGCTTACAGCATCATCATTCTATTATTTCTTCATATTATTTCTTATAAAAAATCTAAACACAAATGTATGGAGAATTTTATAGGTTCTTCACAACATATATAGATGAGCCTAATTATATGTACTTTATAAGGAACCTTGTTTACTTCCTATAGACTGAAATATTTATGTTTTTTTACGTGTCTGAAGTTCCGACAGTTCTTTATGCTTGATCCCTAACAAGATTTACTGGATTTAATTCCTTGCCTTTGAGAAATATAATTTGTTTTTTTGGAAAAAATATTTTAAACTAGTTCTTCAATATAATATACTATTTACTAGATAATTTTGAAGGACACTAGTCTTAGTATAAATGCAAACATTTCTCTATTCAGAATATAAAAAAAATACAGAGTAGTGTTTCATCGCTAGGCTCGTAGCGGTAAATCACAAATTTGCCTGTAGATGAATTTGCAAAAAAAACAGCTTGACGACTTTTCCCGAATAGAGTAAGCAAAAGAAACCTAGAGTCACTCTGTCAAGACACTCCGTTCCCCACGAACCGTTCAATTTTCGAGACATTACTTGTTAAATGGCGGAAAACAATGCCTCGCTACGTCTTGTTAAGGGAGCGAGAAAATAAAAAAAAAATCATCGAGTGTAAATTGAACCCACAACCGTCACATTTGCAGCCACACTTGTGTGACGTCATATTTATAAGTGAATATAAGTTCGTTTCCCGCCAAAACTACTTAATCGATTATCATGAAACTTTGTACATATATTCTTATACATATAAGAAAGGACATAGGATACTTTTTATATGTTAAAAAAGATATATATTCTTTATCTGTAGGTAATAAAAAGATAAGTTAAAGAGAGGGAAAAGCCGCGTTTGTTTCTAGTATAAAATAAACTAACAAACTCATATATTTCCAGTATATACGACTCATTCAATGGGATTGTCTACCCCGCGGGTCTCGGCAGTAACTCTTCGTGTCTGCGAGAATATGTTTCTGCGAGGGGCGACTTGCAATACACGCTGCCGTTGAAAGGATGCAATACTATGTCTAATGATAATGTAAGTATATTTTGAAACTATATTAGCATATTTTTTTCATTATAAATCAAAGCGCGGCGTTAAGTTCCGCCTTTTAACGCGCAATATTTCGAAAATTAGACGAAAAACAGGTAGTGTCTTAACGCTAGATCCTCCTGCCTGCTATATGCGGGATACAGCGTGAAGCTATTTCACTTCTCCATTAAAAACTGAAATGGAAAGTGCGAAAAAGAGTGTTTTGACACTCCTGGTATTATTACACTCCATAATGTACTTTCCACCCGCACGTGGAATTGCGGAACACTATATTTTGACATCCAGAGCAAATAAATAAAAATAATGATTTTTTACGATTTGTAAATAGAACCCACAACCATCGCGCTTGCTGTCAGATGATTTGAAGTGAAGATATGAGAGACATTTTAAGCACGAAGTTTATTATTGTATGCACTTGCGGAAAATGTTCATTTATACAATAGTTGATTTAATGGCTGTCCATAACATAAGTTCTTCTTCAAGCCTTACTTCTAAGAGTATTGTATGCAACACTGTAATTTCTTAGGAACTCCTTAAACTCAAATTTTATTTCCTATTCAAGTAAAATATAAAATATAACCTATTACCTAGAAAATAATTGTAAGAGGCCAGGCCAGGAAAACGGAAGTGTCTTAATGAGCCTTAACACCAGGTTCCCAGGTTTCCTCTGCCTTCTCTGTTATGTTCAGGGTAAAGCTACAAAAAATTCATGAGAGAAATAAAAACACATTTTAATTCACACACACACATATATAATAATGAATTCTACGGGGTGGGGCGGAATCCCCTACTATAGAGTCGTCTGTTCCACTGCGCCGCATTAACTTTAGTTTTTAGAGTTCTTATAAAATATTCAAATTCAAGAATTCTTAAGTTAGTATATACTTAGTATTATAAGAACTATTCCTTGGAATATCCATTGTTAGTGTAGTTATGTGCTTTGAGCTTCGAGCTTCGTGTAAAGTGTAACGCGTACAGAAATACAAATATCCTGTTTAAATAAAAATATTTAATTTTAAATATTTTAAAGGCTTATTTAAATAATAAAAACAAATATCTTATAAAGTATATTATAATATAATGCTAGTTTCCATTCACGCATCTCTGGTGTTTTGTTATCAAGATAAAGAAACTACAGTGTTACGTCTCTCCGTTCCAAATTTTTTAGTATTCCGTACTTTAAAACAAAAAAATGAGATCACATTGTTGCCTGTCTATGTGTCCGTCAATTAAGACACTTTTTCTCAAGAATACATGCCAATATCAACTAACATCATAATTTTAGGCGTACAGTTCATTGAGGAATCATTTTCAACGCATATTAGGATTTTAAGCCCTTTAAACCTCTGGCCTGAGTTATGTTATTATATATGTCAAGTGACAAACATTACTAAAAAATAAATCCGAATATTTTTTCGTACTCTGTCCCTCTCCCTCTACCTCACGACGGCTTCAACATCTCACGTATTGTCAAAAATTTGTTCCAATACTTTCACAAGAACGCAATTCAATTAGCAGCTCTTTCTCAAACATCACTTGTGATTGTTAAACAAAGTCATAAACGAAATGTGGGATTTTTTAAGCGATTACAAATACAATGGCGGGTTACTTAAACTATTATTTTTTCAATATATTTTTTTAAATTCTTTTCAGAATTGATTAAGAAAACCTAATCATATAGTTAAGACTGTACGCGTACTTACTAACTTGAAAGTGGGACCCTTTCAGAAGTGGCTCCAACTTGAGGTACACGCTCACCTACGTTAAAATAGAAAGGCTCGTATTTAAATATGTTTTTAAGAATCATGTAAAAAAAATGCATATTTATTATTTATTAAAAATGCGTGGGTAATAATAAATTTTACATATATTATTTATGGACTATTTCAAGAATATTCTGCTCTTATAAGCACTCAGACCGTCCGATGGCTCAATTATCCTCCCAGACAGAGATGTACCTTTATTTGGCGCTACCTCTAAAAGGGTCCAACTTTCGAGTTAGTGAGTACGCATGCGGACTTAACTACGTATTAGACTAATAACCCTCAAAATTACAGTTTTGCTAAAATGACGTAGGTCTAGGGGCCCTGGGATCTTGGACTATCACTATGTAAAAACATATCTCAAAAACTATCACTATATACTAAGTATCATTGCGAAAGGACTTTTAATTTCCGAATTTATGGAAATATACAAAAAAATGCACTTAGTTCGATAGAACGTTATCATACTCAATCACCATCAAATATTATCAAATTATATATATGATACTACATAAAAGTACATATCAAACAGACAACTGGCTTTTACTATAATACTGCATATCACTATAATACGGCGGGCCTTAATAGTTTTTTTTTCAACAATTTATAATATCGATACTTGAATCGACAACTTACTGTACGTCCCACTTTATCCATTACGTAAGTAAGGAAGCGCGTGATAGGAATGGATGGTTAGACAGCGAATAGGAAGCTCGTGTCACACGACGGGTTATTGTACTATAGACGTAGGGCGTTGTTATTGGGTACTATATTATATTTGTTTCAAGTTTTGACGAATATTGAAAGGTACAAATTTTTGTTCCTCAAAAATTTGTAATATACAAATATAAAATTTCAGAATTCTACCCCGTGTGGTTTATCAGTCACTCATTAACTCAGTGGTGCAGTGGTACAGGCGTGGTGTGAACGTGACAAGTTGTGTTTTCGATTCCCGCTCGAAGATATGAAATATTTAATATTGTCATTTCTCCACTCTGGTCACGATCCAAAGCGCGTTAAGGCGTTAAGTGTCGCCCCTCAACATGCAACGCCTCCAAAATGTAGGTGGTTTTTTAATTCGAACGGAGTATATTAACAATAGGTTCCTAGGTTCCCTCTGCTTAACCCTGCTATGTACAGCTAAGAAATATGCGTATTAAGCAGCGTAATATAACACCGCGCATTACTTTACTAGGCACCGTATAGCAACTATATTTTAAATATAACTTAATATAAGTAATGACAATGCTGCCTGCTGGTGATGTCATGATCGTGACCCTCGTGAGGAGGTCTTCACGAGTAAACAACTTGCTAGACCCGCAGTCATTCTTATATAATTGTTTAATTTATTTCCTCCTTTTCTCTGTCTATTTATTTATATACAGGGAATAGAAGAATGGGATTTTAGTGTTTTAAGGAGTTGCAGCTACTCTTTTTGAATAGAAACTTGTTAAATCTGCTGTTCTCTTATTTTTGATGGTTTAGCTAGATTTTACGCGCGGCTTCGTCTGCGATCGATCGATCAAATGAAAAGTAATATTTGTGACATGTGATATAAGTTATAGCACCCATATTGGGGTAGAAAGAGGAAACCTAATGTTAAGACAATCCGTTGCTGAAGCCCCGCCGAATTTTCGAGGCATTGCGAATTAATTGGCGGAAATCAACGCCGCATTTGCCTTTGCTTTGTTACCAGAGGGTAACAAGGATAAAAATATTAATAAACAATAATTTATTCTTTCGATTGAGAATCTAATCCACAATCGTCGTATTTACAGTCACACGCTTGTGCCACTGCGCAACGACGGCTTTAACACCACACCTATACCCAGAGCCTTAGAGTCTTCCCCGATAATTAAACTATTCAAGACAAAAACTATTTTTGTAATCGAATCAGTAGTTCCTGAGGTTGATACATTCGACCAAACAAATTCTAATCTTAAATGCAAATCTAATCTTAATCGTGTATTCAATGTTTTATTTAACAACATTTTATCTCAGTCGTTATGTGGGAATAAATCCAAAAATCATCTATAAATACGAGGGAAATCACACAGTTTTTCCCCATTCATTGACACATGTTAACAAGCAACCACTTTTTATGGGGACAGATAAGATATATTTATTATTTATATTCTGTCATTTTATTTACATAGGGCTGTGGTTATTTAAAATATTTGTTTAAAACAACAATGTGTACAAAAGCATTGTAAATAAAATCGTGTTAATATTTAAGTTGTCTTTTATTACACGTCTGTTAGGCTATTATTTATTAAAAATACTTTTGCAATGTTTTCTTAAAACCGGTCAAGAGTGATTCGGACAAATTGATGCTATGAAGGTTCCATTTTCTATTTTTGAAGTCCATATCTTATAATTCAGTGTACAGATTTCAGTTAATCTTGGATTCTTTCCTAAGGTTCCCTAAGTTCCCTGAGACTTTCATTTAAATCAAAGCAATGGATTACCTCCATATGATTTTTAGATTACGAAAATTTTAGGATATACAACCATACACTCCATAACTATGGAGTGACGCAAAATATTAATTGGTCTTACACTAAAAACAAAATCAAATCAAATCAGCTTCACGCTGTATTCCGCACACAGCATTGTTAAGACACTCCGTTCCCCACTTTCTGCCGAATTCTTGAGGCATTATATGTTGAGTGGCAGAATTTAACGCCGCGCTTTGCCTCGTCACCAGAGCGAAGAACTGGAAATATAAATTTAAGTAAATATTTCATCTCCTCAAGTGGGAATCGAACCCACAACCAGTCGGTTTTACAGTCACCGCTGCGCCACGACTGGCTTCTAATACTAAACAAAAAAAATAGTAATAATACGTTCCTCTTAATAAGAATCGAATACACAATCACCGCGATTTAAGCCTGACACTGTTAGAAACACTTAGCTATATATATTATAACATATTTACATTTTTTTGTTACTTTTATTGAAATTCTAAATCTTTCACCAAGAATTTATTGCACATTATCGTCGAATACCTTAAATAGGTAAATCACGATTGCACAGTGTACAATCCATTTAAGTTAGCCATCTTGTATTGACCATATATGATGCGGTTTTTCTATACACCTTATAGGTACGGGCTTGTTAAAACGTGAGATGAATATATTTTAAAAAAAATAGCAATTGTTTATATTTGAGCTGTGATGTGATTTTTTTATATTTTGTTTTTGGCTCCGTTGTTTGGCTTAAAGATGTTGAGATTAATAGATTTTTGTTTGAGCGTACACACGATGGTTACGACTTCAATATCCACTCGGGGAAATTGAATCCCGAATATTGAAGTTCGAAGTATTTTAGCTTAACACTAGGTTTTCTCTGCCTACGTCTCTATATGCGAGAGCGACAAAAAAGATTATCAAGAAAAATAATACAAACATTAAAATTTTACTAAATTCATTGTTTTGTTTCTTTTGGTATGTAGGTATATGTAACTACTGACAGAACTTAATTACTTCATGATGAGTCAGATGCGGAAAGCCTGTATATTTTACATGTATATAAAAAATATAGTATAATATATACATGTATTTACATGTACATGTTAATGTCTTAACCATGTAAAAAGCTTATCTCGCCCCATTGTTGTGCCCATCTGTAATTACCAAGTTAACCTACGAGCTACGTATAATATAACCTCACTTTGATGGTTATCTTCAATTTATTGTTGATTTTGAAAGGATTTTTTTGTTTTGTGAGGTTTTTTAAAAAAATAGATTTTTATTCATTTTTTTTATCATTCACACTGTATTCTGCACACAGCAGGGTACGCAGAGGGAACCTAGTGTTAAGATACTCCATTCCCCGCTTGCCGCCGAGTTCTGGAGGCATTGCGTGTTGAGTGGAGGAACTCAACAACAGACACCAGAGCGAAGAAATGGAAATGTAAATGTAAATAAATATTTCATTTCCTCGAGTGGGGATTGAACCCGCAACCAGTCGATTTTACATTTTAAAAAATAAGAAAGGGATCCTAGTGTTAAGAGACTTCGTTCCTTACGCACTCCTCTATTTTCGAGACATTGCGTGTCGAATGGTGGAACTCGATGCTGCATTTTATCTTGAGCGAGAAAATAAAAATATTTAAATTCACCGACTGAGAATAGAACCCACAACCGTTACGTTTTAGTTAGACACTTTGCTGTTGTTCCACGACGGCCTCAGTTCATCAGATATTATTTTAAATGCTCAGTTAAAGAATATATTAACATTGCGATTGACGACCAAATCGTTGTTGAAAATAATGGAGGGGTTTATTTTCGTCGATGTTTTTAATATTATCTGTTTTGATTTTAAAGCAACGGTTTTAAGTTTTTAATTGATGTTGAAAATCCCGTTGGAATCAAAATATATATTTGTAATAAAATTTTTAGTAACAAAAAATTAAGGTTTATGTTCATAAAAAAAAATATTACAAAAAGTCAAATTTAGAGTCGATAAAGTTAGTGTTTTTTTTATAATAGTAACGTTACTTTTACTAACAATGTTCAGTACGGTCGATGAGTCGTGGCTGCCTTCATATTAGGTTCAAGTTTTTTGAACTTTGTGCAAAAGTTGGGAAGGAAGTGATAAAAAGTAAAAAAAATCCTAAAATCAAATCTGCGCAGCCATCTACAAATAATTAGGGCGGCCACAACTTATTGGCTGTACTGTACATGTGCTAATACAATCAATACAATGCCAAATATAATCAACAAAATAATATTTTAAAATATTATAAGGATAATAAAAGTTTAGTGAGGCCAGTTAGGGTGCAGAAGCACAAGGTACCCACCTTGTGCTTCTGACTATTAATGGACATTAAATATTTTATATTTAATGTCCATTAATAGTCCATTTCTTCGCTGTGGTATCGAAGCGCAGTGTTGAGTTCCGCCACTCAACATGAAATACCTCCAGAATTCGGTATAAAGTGGGGAGCGCCGTGTCTTAACACTAGACTCCACCCAACCCTGCTTCATGCCGGATACTAAAAAAAGCTAAAAGAAAACAAAAAGTTAAAATCCATTAAAGTTTACACTCCACACTGTATAAGGAAAACCAGTTAGTATTAAATGCGGCATTTAAATAAAACTAAAACATAACGCGTGAGGCGAGTCCACGTTAATATTCATAAGAGACCGCCGCCCACGAGCGAAGGCCAGGAAAAGGTCGCTTGATTCCTACCAAAAGTGTATGTATATGGAGAATGTTTAAATATTTTTTGTGAAATGTAAGCTTTTTTACGAGTTTTGGGTGTAAAAAAGTGGATTTTTGTGTATATTGATAGAGAGTACTTATATTTTTCGCGCATAGCAGGGAAGGCAGAGGGAACCTAGTGTTAAGACACTTTGTCTATTAGGAGCGTTGCGTGTTGAGTGACGGAAGTTAAGGCTTCGCTTCTTTGTCTACCACGGCGAAGAAATGAAATTAAAGATAATCGGACCTTACATCAGATAACGCTGTTCTACTGCGCCATGAGCGGCTCAGAGCCACAAAAGTAATAGTACTATAGTACTATATATATATTTCCGTCATGTCGGGGCAATGTTATTCTTTTCTTAAATACTTTTATTTTATCTATGGCCTAGTCAAATGGAATATCATTGCGTAGTCAAATGGAAATAACTAAAAGTTGTATATGAAATATGATACATTTCAAGTGCGGGAGGTAGCTCTGACCGCAAGTACAGTACGTTACATGGAAACTATTAACGTGATATAATATAGCCTGTAGATTGTCTCGATAAATGAACTATTCAACACAAAAAGTAACAATTTTTAGTTTAATAACCAATAGTTCCGGACTTATGTCCAAACATGTGCGTTCAAACAAACTAAATTCTTCATCATAATAGTATAACAAGTATCTATAGATTACCTAAGAGATAAATAGATAAAAATTATTTTGAATGATTTTTTCTTTTTTGTAACCGATATATTAATTCATCCAATTATTAGATACTTTTTTAAAATTAAATTAAAATTAAATCAGGTTGACGTTATATCCCGCATACAGTAGGGTAGGCAGAGGAAACCTATTATTAAGACACTACGTTCCCCACTTTCCGCCAAATTCTAGAAGCATTGCGTATTGAATGGCGGAACTCAACACCGGGCTTTGCCTGGACACCAGAGCGAGGAAATGGAAATACAAATTTATATAAATATTCCATTTCCTCGAGTGGCGATCGAACCCACAACCAGTCGCGTTTACAGTCACGCTTTATGCCCCTGCGCCACGACTGGCCTGAAATGCTTTTTTAATATATTACTTTATTTTATCTTTAAATATATTTTTGTATACAGATTGTATATTTAATAAAAACTTAATTAGAAATGGAAAAATGTTAATACCGCTATATTGCACATTTTTGTTGGATCCTGTTATATTTGTCAATTTGACACTAGAAATTGGAAATAAATTCAAGGTAATATCTATCAATTATGAATTTATTATTTTACTTCTAAATTACTTACAAGCGTAGAGTGGCGAAAATTAGATTTTATATATTAAAAAATAAAATTTAAAATTTTTAAAATTAGATTATATATATATATATATATATATATATATATATATATATATATATATATATATATATATATAAATTATTATCTACAATCGCTACTTCGTTCTGCACTTCTTGCCCGTATTCGAGATATTGCGTTGAGGTGTGGAACTCAACACGGCGCTTCGTCTTGCCAGAGCAGTGAAATGTATACAAATGATTCCCTTTATTGCGATTGAACCCATAACCCTCATAATTGCAGTCAAACGCTGCCCCACTAAGCCACATTGGCGGTGTATACTAGTTTAAAGAATTATTAGGCTTTAAAAAAAAACTAAAAGCGATCAATCAACGATACAAAAGGTGACGTCACATCCGATGTTCATCAGAAGGAAACGGATACTTGCGTATTGAATAATAAATAAAACAATTCGATGAAATTACTATCTATTAAGTACTAAGAATTCTTGATTTTAATATAATTTTTTCATGAAACGATGTTTGAGGCCAGTTGGGGCGCGGTGTCGAAAGTGTGTGACTGTGGAACGCGACCGGTTGTGGGTTCGATCATCACTCGAGAAAATTAAATATTTCTTTAAATTTATATTTTCATTTCTAGTCTTGCTCTGGTGTCGAGGTAAAGCGCGGGGTTGAGTTCCGCTACTCAAAACGCATTGCTTCCAGAATTCAGCGGAAAATGAGGAACAGAGTGTCTTAACACTAGGTCCCCTCTGCCTACCCTGCTGTGCGTGGGATACAGGGAGAATCTCAGAACCGATATTTTTTAAATTGTACTTATACATTAAAGAGAGCTTTTTCATTCGGATTCGCCCGCGTGGTCAAGTGGAAATAATAAAAAATTATGTAAAACACAACATACTTTTAGCATTTTTAAAGTATTTTTCCACACTTAGGAAAGAAAAATGCTTATTTTTTTACTCAAACGTGTTTTGAGAACGCTTGGTGATTAAAGGGCCTGGTCGGTTTCCAGGAGGGATCGAGTCCCGCTACGTTCAAACTTTTATACGTTTTCTAAATAAGTACAACATACTTTCTTAGTACCCGAGGTGATACGGATCTGAGATATTTAGATCTTTTTTTTTAATTATTTATTTTATGTAAATTACCCCTAAAATAATTAGATAGTACAAAGAAATACAATATTATTGCCATAGTCTCTAACAAATTCTTAAAAAAAAAAATTAAAAAAATTAACTTCACGCTATATTCCGCACACAGCAAGGCAGGCAGAGGAAACCTAGTGTTAAGACACTCGGTTCCCCACTTTCCGCCGAATTTTGGAATCATTGCGTATTGAGTGGCGGAACTCAACGCCGCTCGTTCCCTCGACACCAGAGCGAAGAAATAGAAATATACATTTAAATAAATATTTCATTTCCTCGAGCCAACCCACAACCGTCGTGCTATAGTCACACGTTCTTTACAAGTTCTTTAAGTAAAAAATATTTTTTTTATTGCACTTACTGATCGGACTCCATTTCCGTCTCACTTTTTTAATGTGTTAGGGTGCTTTCTAAGCGTACATCCGGTCGGTTGATACAGATGTTTTGGACAGGTGTTTTATTTGTACGACTTAAAGAGATATTTGTAACATTTTTTTTGTTTAAATTTAAAAGTAGGTTTATTTCTTGATTGTGCGTGGATTGTAATAGTGTTATAGTAATCTAGTTTATAGTATTGATAACAATATGTTTTTTTTGCCTTTATGCGGTATCCTGTATATAGTTGGGTAGGCAGAGGGAATCCAGTGTTAAGGAGAAAGACACTCCGTTCCCAAACACTTCCGATGAAACGACAATAATTCCTATCTCAAAATGAAAATCGAACCCAAAACCATTACGTTTACTTCGAACGCAACGCTTCTTCTTAATATATGTGTATATGTTGGTTATACTATACATTACCTCAATAAGACGAACAAACTTTTATGTGTCTTGAAAATCAGGTCATAAAGTAGTGAACGGAGTGTCTTACCTCTAAGTTCCCTCGGCCTAGGAAAAAACATAAAGTAAGAGAGAAGATAATATTTTCATTTTATTTATCAATATTATCTTCACACAGGACGACGGTACAGTGGAATACTACAACAACATAATAGTCCAGCCTCACCTCCGTCTGGTGACGGGGCAGGGGCGCGGCTACCACGTGCGCTGCAGGTACCGGCGACGCGACCTCACGCTGTACCACCTGCACCGGCCCCACGCTGATAGGTTGACTTCGAATGGGAATTACGATAGGTAATTTTTAGATGGTATTATACGTTCATATATAGATATTATTAGTTGGTTAAGTACTTGAGGTACAACGTGTGAATGCAATTCTGACGGGTGTGGGTTAGGGTCCCGCTCAGGGGAATAGAATTATTTTCGTTTCGTTGCTCTGGTAACGAGATAACAGGCGGTGTTGTGGCGTGTGAATAAAATATTAAATATTTCATTCCCACGACGGGAAATCTAACTTCCAACCGCCGCGTTCACATTCACATGACAGTGCCCCTGCGGCACGGCGGCCTTTAGAATGTCTCCAGAATTCGGCAGAAAGTAGAGATCGGAAGTGTCTTAATGGTAACGTAGTATCTAAACACTAAACACTAAGTTCCCAGGTTCCCTGTACCTATCGTGCTTTGTGCGGTTACCCTGCTACAGCATGAAGCTAGAAAAAAAAAGTACTGAAAATATTTAAATAATGACTGATCTTTGGGTAGCGGAAATTTGTAAAAATATCTCTACAGAAATGCTAACAACATAAATAAGTTGTAACAAGCGTATAAAAATTTCGACGTAGCTTGATTAAAACGTATTTAGTAACGCTTAGTGGTCAGAGCGCCTGGTCAGTTTCCAGGAGGCGCGGGTTCGAATCCCTTTACGTTAAAACTTTTATACGTTTTCTAAATAAGACTTTAGATATAATCACCGTCTTATCATTGTTTTTTACAGCGACGAATTCGACGAGGAGTCAGGACTGCTGCCATCCGTCACTATGACAATTTTCAAGGGGGATCCCGAAGATAAAGAGGTAATGGAATACAATCCTTATTTTGATATGATAGTAGCTTTTTTTGCGGCTTCGCCCGCGAAGCCAATAACTCTGGCCACAGTTTACAGTGGGTTGCATCTAAACGTTTCACGCTATTTACCTAATATAAGGCTTACTCGATAAATACACTATCAAAAAATAATTATAGCCAAAACAGAATCAATAGTTCTTGAGATTAGCGCGCTAAGCCAAACAAACTTTTTAGCATACTAGTTATTAGTAGAGGTCTAATAATAAAGATTTATTTAAAGATCTCAAAATAGACATTTCAAAGTTATTGGTCATATTATTGTGAGAAAGAAGAATTATTTCTTCTATAGGCGTTATAAATTTTAATCTATTAAACCAAGCAAACTCTTCATGTATAAAGCTGAAGAATTCGTTTGATTTAACGCACTAATCTCAAGAAACTTACTAACTATTAACTCTATATGGACAATTGTTTTTGTGTGCCCTAATTACCTTAAAACGTCAATTTTGAGATATAAATATATCTATATTAATATTAGTCAATATTAGACCTCTAATAATTTGATATCTCAGCTTCACGCTGTATCCCGTACACAGCAGGGTAGGCAGAGGAAACCTGGTGTTAAGAATTTCTGCCAAATTCTGGAGGCATTGCGTCTTGAGTGGCAGAACTCAACGCCGCGCTTTGCCTCGACACCAGAGAGAGAAAAATTGGAAATATAAATTTTAAGTCAATATTTGATTTCCTCGAGTAGGATCGAACCCACAACCAGTCGATTTTACAGACACACTTTGTGCCCCTACGCCACGCCTGCCCTCAATTTGATATAATTGTAGTAAAAAAATATATAAATAATTGAATTATATAAATATTTGTTAGAAGTCCATGTTTCTGCTTCTTAAATAATTAGAGTCACTTATCGAATTAACATCGATAATGGTTCTTGACAGGTAAGAATTTGTATAAATATGTTAATTAGTCTGACCATCAAAGCGGTTGTATCGCAGCGGCACATCATTTGATGCGGGTTCGATTTCCACTCAAATGAATTATTATCACCTTTATTCCTTGTTTTGGTTACAAAACTATTAGGGTCTCTCTGTCTACCTTTTAACATGCGGGATACAATGTTAACATTAAAAAAAAGAAATTAACCAGCCTAGTATCTACTACTAACATCTAAGAAAAGTTTTTGCAAATGCCCAATTTATTTTGACGAAAATACTACATATTTCGTCTCATATTCGCGCCAGTCGTGGCGCAGCGGCACGAGGTGTGACTGTAAAACCGACTGGTTGTGGGTTCGATCCCCACTCGAGGAGATGAAATATTTACTTAAATTTATATTTCCATTTCTTCGCTCTGGTGTCGAGGTTAAGCGCGGCGTTGAGTTCTGCCACTCAACACGCAATGCCTCCAGAATTCGGCAGAAAGTGGGGAACGGAGTGTCTCAACACTAGGTTCCCTCTGCCTACCTTGCGGTATGCGGGATACAGCGTGAAGCTGATAATTTGCATGTATTTATAAACGTAATTAGAAAGAAATCAGGCCATGGTACTAAATCCAACAAGAAAAAAAAATTCCATATGTTTCCTGGATAAGAACAAAATTTTTATTATTTTTCTATAGTAGATTCGATTCCAGGTTCCCTTTGACCCCCTGCTATGTGCGGGAAACAGCGTGAAGCTAAAAATAAAAGAAAAAAAGTAAATATAATAAAATTATCACCTCTACATTCCAGGTGGCATCAAACGTGCGTATCGGCGACAACCTCACCCTCGTCGTGTCTTTGGAGAAGCAGAGGCAATTCGGTCTATTAGTCTCTGAATGTTCGGTCAGAGATGGCTTGGGCTGGGCTGAACAGAGCCTGATTGCTGATGATGGGTAGGTTTTTCCGTAATGGGAGATATTTTTTTTCTAATATTTTTTTTATTCGCAGTCTTAAGCCATATTTGCCTTGTGTGACCACTGCTCGTTTCTGAGGATATTATTATGAACACTTTACTAACAATTTTAATAAACAAAAAGAAATATAAAGTTACAAAAATTTTAATAAAAATAAAATATTTTTTTAAAAAAGACACCCTTATTTTTAATATTTATAATATTATACGTTATGCTACACTTACTTATTCTAAAAAGTACTTTGTTTTATTTTAAAAAAAATCTTTGTCTCGGAAAGAAAAGTCTTTTTTTCGAAAATTATAAATATTTGAACGAGAGTTGCGGCTTAAAATCTCTCAAAAACACCCGAGTAATATTATTAATTTAAGCATAAATAAAGTTATTCATAAATTAAATTATTAATATATATTTTTGTATCCGCAGATGCCCCCTGGACGGTGAAATTATGGGGCTGTTCCAATACTCAAAAGACAAGCAAGAGGCCCGTGTGTCGTTCCCGGCACACAAGTTTCCCTACACTGCCAGTGTTTACTACACATGCGAAGTTAAACTTTGCGATTTAAATCATCCTACGGATTGCGTAAGTAGCTCTTAGTGTTAGAATGGAAGTAGAAGATTCGATTTGTTTTTTTTTATCTTCACGCTATATCCCTCACGTGGAAGAGGAGGCAGAGGGAACTTAAGAACTAAATGTCAAGATACTCCGATCCCATTAAGACATTTCCGTTCAACACGTTCCGTTGAATTCTGGAAGCATTGCACGTTGAGCGGCGAAACTCAACGCGGTGCTTTGCCTCGTTACCAGAGCCAATAACAATATTAAATAAAGCAAATAACAATATTAAATATTTATTTTTCTCGAGTGAGAGTCGAACCTACAACCTTCGCGTCATGCTTACAGTTGCACGCTTATACCAATGCGACGACGACGACGTAAACTATTTTTTTCTATTCTCATATCTAGGAGCCATGTTCCCATAAGAAGAACCGTGTGCGTCGTCAATCGGACGAGGGCTCCCCGGCCACTGTGGAGGTGTTCTCAGGACTCTACGTCAATGAAGCGGACTCGCCGGAGAACGACGAAGTCACTAGCGTTAAGGTTTGATTTTTTAAATAAAAATAGAAAATATATGTCGGCATGTATGTTTATTTACAGAATAAAACAAATAATAAATGTGTTATTCAATAAAAGGGAGAAGCATTTATAAACAAATGGTTTTGCATAGACAGATTTTAATATAATAGATAAAACAAAATATTGGGTTAATAATTTTTTTTTTCTACTAAAATCTAAATAATGGTTTATTAATAGTAATAAATTGTTTATTAATAGTAATAAGTAATGCTTTATTAATAGCAATAAATATTTTTTGACACAGAATGAAGACGAAATCTGCATTTCCAACAGAAATTTCGCCATAGGAGTGTGTGTCGCAGGTGTCATATTAATGATCTGCGTGATCGCTGCCATTGCCTTCATCTTAGCGAGAAGAAGGAACCCTAAAACATATTCACGAACCGGTAGCTCCCTCTACAGTGGTCCCTATACTGACACTCGATACTCACATACAAGTTAACTGCCAATATTAGGAGCATTTACCCGACGTGTGAAAGAGACACACGATATTTACTACGAGTTATACAAGGACAGAAGATAGGGTATAACAAACTATTAGGTCGTGTGAGATTACAACGAATAATTATTATTATAATGGGAAAATTATATTTTTCTTGATTGTTTCGATTGTATATAGTGTCTTGAGTGTTATGAGTGAAAGTATTACTTTTTTTAATTTTTCTAACATATGTATGTATTTAAAAGTACTTATTTTATAGTTTTATTTAATAGAATGTTGTGTTCAGAGATCACAACGATTCAGTCATGTTTAGGTTTTTACCAATAATTTAATTATTAGTCCATCTTTTTAAATATAATAATTTGTGATAATTCGTGCATTATATATCCGTCCTGATATATTTTTATTTTAGTTTTTAAAAAGGTTGCCTTACATTACGTAATATTTCATAGTGAGAATAGCTGACGCTGTTCACTTTTAGATGTGATTTTGATTTAGTTTTATTTTTAATACTGACTCGTATAGACTAATAAAACATTTAATATTTTCCTTAAATATTGCGGAAAAGAATATTTTACTAACAAGTTGAATTTAAATTTCTATATATTTTATGGGGACAAGTTTAAAGAAGAAGATATAGATCGATATTTCTTAAATTGTCATCATATTAGTAAATCATACATAGGCCTGACTTGAGTTATGTCATATTTCACTGAAGAAATTATATATTTTATACTTAAATCGGTGAAAGAAGAAAAAAGGGTGATCTATTTCAAATGTTTTTTTGTCCACATTTGGTATTATTCAAGTCTATACAAGTCATTTTGGTGGTGGTAACTATATCTATATATGGTTAGAGGTCCCTTTTATTATATATTGAGTCCAATCATTTCATTTCACAGATTATATAAAGCCATATTATTGAAATTTTAAATTGCCATTATAAAAAATAAATAAATTGGACATTGATAGATAAGAAAGACGGATTTAAATTTTTAAAAATCTTTTAATATTTTTCTGGCATTAAAATATTATATAATCTGTGATTATAAACATTTAATAATATATCATTTTTGTTTATTTACTTATATTCATCACGTGGATGCCATATTTAATTATTATTTGTAGTAGCCAGTAAATCCGATATAGGTGCTAATATAAAGTAAATAATGAAGCTTTTTAAAACGCTTTCGCTTCCTATTGTACTTATTGATAACATATAACAACGAAATTTGATATGAGTTTGATAACTCCATTGATTTAGTCGACTATTTAGTTTATTTAGTTGCAATGGGGGTCTGGAACCATATCGAATACGTTATTTTGTAAGATTTATGTTAAATGTGTACGAATTTTTAACAAATATACTGATTTTAAAATATTTTGGGTTGTCTTTTTTTTTATTCTATATTTGTATATTCTACGTATAGAAGCTATCATGGCGCAGGGGTACAAGCGTGTTACTGTTGACGCGATGGTTGAGGGTTCGATTTCTACTCGAGGAAATGAAATGTTTTATATTTTCATTTCTGGGCTCTGGTGTTGAAAAAAAGCTGTTTAAAAGTTGTTGAAGATGTTGAAAAGCGCGGCGCTGAGTTCCGTCAATCAACACACAAAACACGCAAGTGCCGTGAGGAGTGTATTAACACTAGGTTCCCTCTGCCTACCCCCCTATAGGCGGGATACAGCATGAAGCTGTATAAACAAAGTACCATAGACTTCTTAATAAAACTACAAAATAACGATAGGTAAACTTGTTTTATTACAAATATATATGACATTACGATCAACCTATTATAATAAGTAGATTTTACTTACAGCGAAACATAATTGACTTTAACTATTAAGCGTGATTTGAAGACAGCATTTTTTAACAAACTTATAATATATTAAAAATATTAAAAAATGTATTTAAAATTATTTCTTTTCTAATTAACCTTTAGTTTCTTTATATATTTTAAAAAATAAAAAATTTTTAAAGATATCTTAATTTTACAAATTTAAGTACAAATTATTATTTTTTCCATTTTCTTACTACTATAATATGAAACATACATAGATTCTTAAAAACCAACTACAAGCCAATTTACAAAATACAAAAAAAAATATTCATAATATAAGTAAAAGTAAATAATTACACTTATTTATAGAAATATATATCACATACAAACAACAATATAATAAGGCATTTTTCTTAACAAATTTCAGTCTTAGGCTACAGACACATAGGAAGCTACGTAAGTATATACAAAAAAGGTACATTTTACAACTAAATTAGGGAGAGAGGCTCCCAACTCTCCACATTCCGTTTGAAGTGACGGAAATGAACGCCGCTTTATGTCTTTAACTAGATTAAGTGTGTATTGTTAGCTTCACGCTGCATATAGCTGGTTCCCTAAACTAGTGTTGAAACACCTGATTTCTTGCTTTTCCAACTAAAATTGAGAAATTGTGGTGTAACGTAATTGTGCCCCTGAGTGGGAATAAAACATACACTAATTTTGTTTACAATCAGATTCTATTTTATCGTGTTACAATGACTTCAACTTAGCTTTGAATATGAATTGTAGGGAAGAAACATTTCTTTTTTGTTTAGCTTAATACTATATTCTGAATATTTATTTATGGGATAGACAAAATACAAGTTAAAATACTTAACACTAGTTAAGACATTTCATCCCTTATTTTTCGTCTATCTTTCGAGACATTGAGTGTTGAGTGATGGAACTCACCGCCGCGTTTTATCTTGTTACGAAACACGAGAAAATGAAAATAATAATGAATTTCGCGATATGGAATCGCACCCGCATACAGTCGGAAACACTTTCAATACGGCAACGTGTCGTCCATGTGCACAGTCATGAGCGAGTCCTCGGGGTGCACCTCGAGCAGCGCCTGCGTGCCGTCGTTGAAGGGGAAGGACACGCTGCCGTCGACCACGAGGCCGGCGTCGGCGCAGTGCGAGCGCACGCGCACGGCGGCGGCGCGGTCGCGCACGCGCAGGCCGCGCGGCGCCGGCCACTCCTCGAACGTGATGTACTCGCGCACCGAGTACGCCAGCGAGCGGCTGTCTACGCACACACGGACACACATTATTTACATTTTAATTTATATAAAACAGAGTATAAAAAAATATTAAAAGTATAAGAATAGGATTAATCAGATCAATCATATCTAAATTTAAACATAATATTTCACTAAAATGGAACTCAAACGTACGACAATGTTGGCAGAGAGAACCTAATGACGAAACACTCCGTGTCTTACTCTCCACTTAATTTTAGCTAATTTAGAATTATCTGCTATCCTGAATTGAATAACGAAGTACCATTATTCAATTCTGCCTAAATTTGAGACCATGTCTGCTAAAAGTCAACCGGAGCGGAAGAATATTAAAGAACACCCGTGATTGGGAATCGAACTCGCAACATCGTAATTACATTCAGACGCTCATTTATCTCCTTTTATTAACTCACCTGGTGGAAACATAAGTTTTTGATTATATCTTTCAGCGACTTCTCGAGCTTTCTCTAAACTAGTGTCCATTTTGACATTAAATTCTTCACCTAGTATATTCATCAGTTCTAATACTGAATGCGTCCTTAGACAGTTTATACTGAAATTAGAAATATTTTATTAATTTAACTAAAATAAGAAGACATCTAAAATTAAAAAATAAATATATATAACAGAATAAGTAATGGCTCATAAGCCATTTTATGAGATAGCGATATTAAAGTATTTTTTTAGATTTTTTTTATTAATTTATAACAATAAAATTTAACTTAAAGGATTTTTCTGACTCTACTTTTATAATCACCCACAAAAATACAAAGCTCAGCAAGACATATGTAGGACAAATACAAAAACGTATAAGAGTGAAAGGGATAGCAATACCTATAATGCCAGGAAGTACTGCCGGTGCCGGTGGTGACACACAATCCTGAACTCTTCGTATGCGTCCATTTTCCATTGTCTATTTGTAGTCGAAGGAGAGAAACTCGAGATGTCACGCTTTCGCCGATAAATACCTGAAAAAAAGAAAAAGAATCTAATTTTAGGCATATTAAAACTTGGTTATAGTAAAAATATATAGGTTTCTATCATGAAAGACAAAAGATCGGGTAATGCTTAGCCGGAACGGACTCCTTTTAAATGAAATAAGTCTAGATTTCCACCAACAAAGAGTATTATATTTTGTAAATACTTCGTTTCGCTCTCTAGAACTGAGCGAGTTGATTTTAACTCTTTCCGCCCCACTATTTATTGGTGGAAATACAAGTATGCAGATTACTCTTGTGATTTCAACGCTCGCGGTAGAAACCGGTTTAAGACTATATAATAAAGAAACTATATATTTTATTATTTTGTTCTATACTAAAGTTAACAACAAATAAAAATCTATCTATAATCTATAAACAAGCTATCTATATTTACGTTGCAATTTGAAGAAGGAAGAAAAATAAAAAGAAACATACCTCATTTAAGGCCAAAAATGGTAAAACTTTTGTCGCCAATGTGGAATTTGGATCGTCTGTAGATAAATTTGTATTTTTCGTATCTGTACTGTCCATTGGATTTGATACTGGCGGGTATCTAAAAAATGTTATATAGAATCAATAGAATTATATAGATAAAATTTATACGTTTTTATTACCTATACCTTAAACGGAAACTAATCAAAATTTAAATAAATTTTCCCACCTTTTCTGTCTGTAAACGCAATGGGTGTGAGTTCGATTCCAATTTGAGGTCATTTTGGCATTTAAATTATCCTATCAGGATAGTTTTTTTATAATGAAATCTATTAACTACCTGGCAGCAGACAGAATCTAATGTCTATACACCCCGTCCTTCACGTTCTACGTATTTCACACAAATTTCTAATTCAATATATTTACCTGCAATAATGCAACGTATGTAAATCGACGGGCGTTATAGTTTCTAACAGTTTAGGTTCGCTGGTGACTGTTGTTCTTATTCTGGACCGTCTCATCCATGTGAATCTGCCCTAAAATTTGTGTAAATTTTAAATTAAAAAAGTGATAAATTGTTTTTTTTTGTCAACCCCCGTGGAGGCCGTTTTATTCGGGATGAAAGAATGAAGCTCAAAAAGAGGGTAGGAATAGTAAGCTTAGATACATTCTGTAGATTCCTTTTGTTTATGTTTCTTCAATAACGATACGTTAAATTCCACCACTCATCACGCAGTGCCTCGAATATTAAGCTATGCGTGGGGAAAGGTGGGTCTCAACACTAGGTTCCCCTTGCCTACTCTGTTATATGCGGGATACAATTCGAAATTTTACATATTATTTTCATTTTCTGAGTCTAATTTATCGAGTTTGGTTTGAAAGTGCAACTAGGGATGTTTTCAATCAAGACAGTATATACTTTAGAAAATTGATAAGTTTTTTATACGTTTTCTAAATAATTATTTTTCATTCCTAAGTGTGGAATAACACTTTAAAAATGTTAAAAATACAGTATATGCTCAAAATAATAGCTAAGTATTATAAATTACTAATAGGAAGAAAAGTAATTCGAATGGCACATTAAATTAAAAAAAAAAATCTTTTATTATGAAGCAACATAGGCTATACATAGTTGGTTAGTACAACAGAATTACTTAAGAACTATGTTAGTAAATTAAAATACAAACAAAGATAACATACAATAAAATACAATACAAAAATAAAATAAAAAATAATTAACTAACTTAATATTACTCTGAGGCCAGTCGTGGCGCAGCGGCACGAAGTGTGACTGTAAAACCGACTTGTTGTGGGTTCGATCCCCACTCCAGGAGATGAAATATTTACTTAAATTCATATTTCCGTTACTTCGCTCTGGTGTCGAGGTTAAGCGCGGCGTTGAGTTCTGCCACTCAACACGCAATGTCTCCAGAATTCGGCAGAAAGTGGGAAACGGAGTGTATTAACACTCGGTCCCCTCTGCCTACCCTGCTGTGTGCGGGATACAGCGTGAAGCTGATTTTTATTTAATTTTTTACTTTACATTTTCATATTATATAGATGAAAAAAGAATAACATATGTGATATTTAATTTAGAACCTACCTCCTTTAAAGCCTGAAACGCTCCCTTCACGTCGTTTGAACACCACGTGGGTAAACATAGTCGTCCTACCGATTTGTGTGGAGCACTATTGAATCCTATTACTGGTTTACTGGAATTCAAAAATGAAATATTATTACGGTATTTATTTTATTTTAGCTTAACGCTGTGTCCCGCACATAGCAGGGTAGGCACTGGGAACCTAGTCTTTAAGACAGTCCGTGTACTCATTGAGACACTTCCGCTTTCTGCAGGATTCTGGAGGCAAGTTGAGTTGAAGCGGATCTCAACGCAGCGCTTTGCCTCATCACTAGAGCGAGGAGGCCAGTCGTGGCGCAGGGGCACAAAGTGTGAATGATCGAACTCGATGAAATGAAAAAATTATTTAAATTTATATTTCCATGTTTTCGCTCTGGTGTCCAGGCAAAGCGCGACCAATGCCTCCAAAATTCCGCGGAAAGTGGTGAACGGAGTGTCTTAACACTAGGTGCCGCCCTCTGCCTACCATGCTGTGTGCGGGATACAGCAAGAAGCTGAAGGAAATGAAAATGTTAAATATTTCTTTTCCTCGAGTGGGAATCAAACCCACAACCGGTTACGCTTACATGCACGCACTTGTGCCCCTGCGTCACGACTAGCCTCTAGCCTGACTGGCCTGGCCTGAAATGTACATCTTAGATTTTTAAATTTAGTTGTAATAAACATATAATTTTTATTAGTAACTATTTTAGACTTTGCCCCTAAGAAAATATTTAAAAATAATCTGTCACATTCATTCCTTAGTTACGTACGTAGTAACAATTTATTTTCTTATTATTACAAAGTAATATCAAAAACTTTCAAAATAGGAACATCTATAAATTTTCATGATACAGTTTTTTATTCAATTAAAATATACAAAAAATGCCAAAAAATATGAGTACGTTCTGTTATGAGGATTTNGATTTAAAAAAGGAATAAAATGTTTATTGAGAAATACTTATAACAATAATACTTAAATTGATTAATTAAAATGGCAAGTGTCACGCGCGGATGTTAGGAATGAACTGAAACTAACTTTTGTCTGAGCCAAAGAAGCTCAGCAAAATATGCTGACAGAGAAATAAGGAATTATAGGACTAAGGGTTACTATATACAGAACTAGTATATAACAGTTCATACATTTACGGCTAAAAACATATATTTTATTTAAGAGTGAGAAGAAAATAATAATTAAAAAAAAATCCTTACTTCGCATCTCTAACTCTAGAAGCTGCTAGAAGGAAGGTACCGTCCCCACCACAAGGCACTACCACATCACACCAACTTATTAATTCATCGTTGTATGTTAGTCTGTGAAAAAAAAATTACATTAATAAGCAATTTAAAAAAAATAAAAAATCTATTAATATCGTTTTATATGGCAATAAACAATAAATACATATGCCCCCTTACAGCATGGTAGATAGAGATAGTATAAGTAACTTAGTGCTAAGACACTACGTTCCCCATGACACAATGTTCACCCCATTCGAAAACTGCGTGTTGAGTGGCGAAACTCAACGCCGGGTTTCATCTAACTAGACCAAGTAAATGTAGGTGAGGGGATTTTTTATATTTAAAAAAAAAATTAACCTATCACCGTGCGGGGTTCGAACCCACAACCATCGCGTTCGTACAAAGATATAGACAGCCCCACTATGCTGCCTGATGGTCTCTCGAATAAAGTATAATTTAATGTGTATAATAATATAAATATTTTCATTTACGCTATCTTCTATCACTTTTAATATTGACCTTGGGACAGTTATTATCTACATTAACTTTAAGGAAAATATCTAATTGATACATTTCTTTTAGGTTTTTTTACTGACGTAATATTACCTATAATAATTGTTTTTTTTATAAGTAGGTAATATATTTTTTTAGCTTCACGCTGTATCTTACACATTGCAGGATAGATAGAGGGAACCTGGGAACCCACTTTTAAGACACTCCCGTTCACATTAAAACACGTCAGTTCCCCAATCTCCGCCAAATTCTCGAGGAATTGTGTTTTGAGGGCGTAACTCAACGCCACGGTTTAACTCACCTGCTAGCCATTTCGACTTGTAGGCCCATTTCTTTCAGACTTTTCGCGACGTTTTCCTCGAACGCTTTTTGCTCTCTATGTATGCTTATCATTGAATCGTAGTCGGACCCCCTTTGTCTTAGAACCTTTTCTAGTTCTGCATCAGGTATATTGTCGTGACTGTGTCTGAAATAAAAATTTAAAAAACATCATATTGATGCACTTACAGACCTTTACAACAGTTTTTTCCTGACTGGAGGTGAAAGCTGTTAGCCTTTACAGCGACACCAATTGGGTAGGGAATAGGGTACTTTATCACTAATAAAGTGCAAGTACTACGTGGCTGCCTGAAAGGATATCGTCCGTAGCGGAATGTCACATGCGGGACGCGAACCCATACTTGAACTTACGGCTTACGGCCGTCGATCGTGCTCATATTAATGCATAAAGAATAATTTTGTACGCCCCATTAGGTCCTGTATAAGTTTTCTTATACATTATTTTTTTACAGGCAACGATGATATCATCTTTCATTATTTACATTTGTCACAATTTATCAATATAAATTAATCTAGATAAATTGTAAAAATTAAATTAATCTATTTAAAAAAATATCTCATATTGACGTCCATATACGACTGTACGAGGTCTGATCAAAAAATAACCGTTATTTTAAATTTGTTCAATAAGTATTTATTTATTAATCAATAAATCTTGTTCACTTCAAAGTAATCACCCTCAGATATAATACACTTCACAATTGTAGCAAAACGCTTTCCTTTTAACGGTGTCTTCAGTTTTGGGAAGAGGAAAAGTCAACGGGGTGGCAAGTCCGGTGAATACGGTGGTTGAGGCATGATAGCGGTTTTATATTTGGCCAAAAACTCACGCACTCGCATCGATGTGTGAGCTGGTGCGTTATCATGGTGCAAAATCCATGATAGTTTTTTCCACTATTCTGTGCGTTTCTGACGAATTGCTTCGCGCAAACGGCGTATAACTTGAAGGTATTCCTTATTGATCGTACGACCTTGTGGCAAGAATTCATGGTGCACCACGCCATTGCAGTCGAAGAAAACAGTGAGCAAAACCTTCACATTTGACCGAACTTGACGTGCTTTTTTCGGTCTTGGCTCTTCTGGTTATACCACAATTGAACTTGTATTCTCCTCATAGTAGACTCGCCAAACGCCACAGTGAAAATTTCAAATGTTCTTGCGCATTTAATTAAATTTTTTACACAAGCTTAATACAGTTTCTTTGAACCATTTTTTTTTCGAATAGTAAAAAAACAAAGAGCACACCACAACACGACTAACCTTTATCTGTCAAAAACAAATTGACAATCGAAAATGGTTGATATTAACAGGCATGCGAAAATCGAACATACGTAACTCACGAAATTTGAAAATAACGGTTATTTTTTTATAATAGGATAACATTAGAATACCTACCATTTTTGTTTTATAAAAAGACCTCATATGCCTTGTCTTTCCAAACTCTGTCTTTTACGGACAGAGTACCCCCTTTTCAAATCCCCCAGTATCTCTGTAACGGTCAATACGTATAACAACATTAACCTCATGTTTGAAAAAAAGATCGATCGAGATCGAGAAGAAGGGTCACCGATAAGTGGTCACCGCCATCCACGACCCGGTGTCACTCTCCGTTTCGCCCACTTGACCACACTAGCGACCACGCTGATAACAGCTAATAATCTTACAATATACTTATACGTATGAACGTTAAAAATGTTAGTAAATAATTCTACGTAAAATAGAATATTAGAGTGAAAGAGAAGAATGACATTTCTTTTTCGAATGGACTTTATAGCTGTTGACCTGGACTAATCTTGACAGCGTCACCGAGGAGAGGCGAGAGTAGCTCGCCCCTGAAGAAAAGTAGAGCTTTGATGGACGCTCGTGGAAAATTAAATTTTTCGCCGATACAGCTTTCGGTGCCGTGACCAGGATGAAGGATGTATGACAACTCGTGTGTATTAGTATAAGTAGAGAAGCAACACGACAAACGAGGCACAATGGCGACACGACGCTACGTGTGACAAATGTTACTAAAATTTTAATTTAAATAGTATTATAGTATTTTTGGATCTTTCATTGTATGTATTCTGAATTCCGGATCCTACATACATATACTAGATATGTACTAGATATATAAACTTAAATCTATATATTTTTAATAATATAAATATATCCATACATACTTTTCATATTCATATCTTGTGACCTTGGAAACAATGAGGCATTTCTGCATCTTCAACCGGGGCTCGGCTGCATCGTGCTGAAGTCGCGACAGACCAGTTACTCGTTCACATAAATCTTTATTTTGACGAAGACCTATAAAAAAAGCATTTAGTTTTAAGTAATTTTTTTAACGGGGTTGCCTACTAATGTAATAAAACTTAAGAGTTTGTTTAGTTGAACACGCTAATCTCAGAAACTACTTGTTCGAATTATAAATTTGATGCGATTGGATAGTCAATTTTGTTACCTTGACATGTTACCAGAGCGAGAAAATGAAAATAATTTATTTTCCTGACTGGAATCAAATCCACAACCGCTGAGTTTAGAGTCAGCTTCATGACGAAATCACTAATATACATATACATGTATCTATTTACTATTTAATATACCTATAATATGTTATTTTTACTTTCTTTTTATCATTTACGTTTTTTTTAATAATATGACGTATTAGGTAGATTAAATGATAAATTTCTTGTGATCTTTAGGTAAAATAACAAAAAGATTAATACAAAAAAATAAAAAAATGCGTAGTAAAAAGATAAAATGTCCCATTTACTGATCGGCCTTGGAAGGCTTTATTATTTAGTATCTCTCAGAAATGCTATCTCGAACAATAACAATTGTTTTATATTTATTCACATTAACGACTATTATCTTAACTCTAAAAATAAAGAATAAATATAATAAAAATTTAAGGCCAGTCGTGGCGCAGGGGCACAAAGTGTGCCTGTAAATTGACTGGTTGTGGGTTCGATCCCCATTCGAGGAGACGAAATATTTATTTACATTTATATTTTCATTTCTTCGCTCTGGTTGCCTACCCTGCTGTGTGTGGGATACAGCGTGAAGCTGATTTATTATTATTTTTTTTATAAAAATGTCGAATGTCTGACGACGCACGTAATGGTCGTGGGTCTCTACTTGAGTGTATGTTTATATTTAATCATTTATTTCTAGGTTATTTTGATTTATATCTGTACAATTCATGTATTAAGATATAATAAGATAACTAAATAAATTTCGAAGTTCTTAATTCACACTTCTTTGTTACTTCTAATGATTTTAAGCGTTAAAAGAGACTACCAGACATAACTTTCTTTTCCTATGCTATCAGTAAATTATCGCCACATAACTCTATTACACAAGTTATAAAATTATATAAAACATTACTTTAAAAAACTTTTTTACAAATAAGCTGTCTAGATTTTATTTTATAATGTATTTTATATATAAATGAAGCCCTTTAATTTATATTAGATGGGTTGTGCAAGAATGATAAAAATCCGCCATTTTGTTGCAGCGGCCATTTTAAATTAACAGCAATATTAGTAATTCCACTGTCATCAGAGCTGAAGTCGTAATCCAAATTTCAGTCTAACCTTGGGAAGTGGGACTGGGAGGTGGATCAAATTGAGTTTAAAAGACAAAACGGCAAGCCAAATAAAAACAAGTCCAAAAATCTGATTTTGTACTATAACTCAATTAACCTATGGACACGACGAGAACAACTTCCATTTAATTAGCTTATCGTACGGAAATTCTTTAGAAAAAATAATATTTCCGATGTTATTCTATCCGTTTAAATATTAAATGTGTTTAATATTGACATAAAGTGTGTAATAGTCATTTACTTCTATCATCTTTCTACGCTGGATTGATCTGGACTGAACTACTATTAGTTGACGAGATTTTTCTTGTATTTTTGTTTTATTAATCTTCAAGTAGCAAATATATGTAGGATGAGGTATACAGATATATGTACGATCGTATCTCTTTATTTTTAGAAGTTTTTTTTTCTGTGGGCCAAGGAGATAGTATACCACTGATATTCAAATTTTTTATTAAATATAAATATTAAATAAATATTAATATCAGTGATGCCAGCCGTGGCGCAGTGGGACAAAGTGTGACTGTAAAACCGACTGGTTGTGAGTTCGATCCCCACTCGAGGAAATGAAATATTTACTGTTAAACAGCACGAGCAAGACCATATGGAATATTTCTA